>KZ654502.1:2382-16621 GCA_001010745.2 Gerris buenoi
TCAACTGAGGCTGGTTCAACAGCAATTACCTTTTCCAGGATTGCTGATTTTTTTAAAGGTGAGGAGGGAATCCTAGAAAGAGGAGAAAATGGTTACAGAAGTGATCATGTGCTCAGTACTCTCAATGATGGAACTTTGATTACTTTACAAGGAACTGTTCAAGCTAGCATGAGAAAGGATGTTTCTTACAATGTTCAAGTGAGTTTTCCATACAAGTTTCTAACTGCTATAGTGCTAATAGTATAAAACTCTTACTTAATATATCACAAGAATAAAAACTAAAGCTAAGAAAATGTTTGTTGCAGGTTTATTTTGATGCCACTATGAGGATAGAGAAGGCTTCATGCACTTGTAGAGCGGGCCTAGTAAAATGCCATCACATGGCTTCTTTATTATTATGGGCTTACCATAATATATCTTCAACTGATATCTTATGTCAGTGGAATGCACCTAAGAAAGGGTCTGATGGTGATTTAAAGCCTATAAGCACAATTTATGCGAGAATAAGCCAGGCTAGGCTAGCACAATTAAAGGAGAAGAATGTGACCAAATTTTTATCTGAGCTTAAGGTAGTTACTAAATTACTTATTTCTTAATTTAAATTTTGGTCTTTGTATGGTAATTATAGATTGATGGGTGTTTTTTTATTTATTTTTTTTTTTTATTTTACTTTTCTTTTAGTCATGTATTTTAACCCTAATATCATCAGTAAAGTTTAATATTAGATTTAATTGTAATAATCACTTAAGGCTTTGTAAATATTTTTTTTTTTTAAATTTATTTATTTATTTTATTTTTCACTGATAATGTTAAGGTTCCACCAAATAAAAGCTCTGAAATACATGGCTTCATGAACATTAACGACAAACTTTTATTCCAAACAACCCCCATCACTCTAAATACTTCAGGACCTTCATTTGCATTCTGGGCTACTTTAAGTTTTTTTTTTTAGTTTTAGGCAAGAATAAGGACAAAAACAAGTCCTATTACCACCTATTATAACAACTTTATTTATTTATTTTTTTGGCCATAAGCATGAATAAAATTCAATGTGCAATTTTCATGAGCAACATAAAAATCACAAAATCATTTGAAGTGTCGTTTCTTTCTTGAGCATGTGTGATTTTTGTCTGCGGAGCAGTTGCCATCCATCATACAGACCTATGGATAACTTAAATAGCAAAGAATGAGGAATGTTATTTAAATTAAATATCTATGTTTTAAAATTAATAATAAAGCTAATCTATGATTATTAATACTAGAATTCTCTGAAGACATGAAATTAGTTGGTAAAATTAAACTTCCTATTTAAAGCACAATTTTTTAATGTGCTCTTCTTTGTAACATTCTAATAGTGTACCTTTTTGAGATAACTTTACTGATAATTTATTTGTTTTTGCTTGAACCAGGTTTCTGAAGTTGGGTGCAGTATATTATGGAAAGTAAATGACTCCCCTTCTGATGACAGTCTACTACTCCTTCCTTCTATTGAGGAAATTGTTTTCACTCAGGAGTATGACAAGGCTGCTAATAAAAAAGCTTTTTTATTATCAGCATTAAAGTTGACTCCTGAGCAAATTAGCCAAGTGAAAGTGAGCACTAGAGGCCAGGCATATAATCCTCTGTGGCTGGCACTAAGAAAGAACAAAGTGACTGCATCCAACTTTGGTCTAATATTAAATGCTATGCGTAAAGGAAGGTTTCCTCCTTCTTTCTGGACAAAAATTTTTGGTTTGGAAAATATCTATCATATCTCAATTATCACACTTAATTTATTAATTTACTGTCAGTAAAATGGTAGTAATAATTAGTTTAAGTAATATCAGTATTAATTCTTCATACATTGTATTAAATGCAGTATTCTTGTTTTTCATTATGAAAGCAATGTTTGTTTTTATTTAACAGGTTTTTGCTCCCTAGATGGAATTAAAGCCATTCAATGGGGAAGAAATCATGAGAATGATGCCCTTATCAAATTCGTAGAGACAACAGGCCACCGGGTGACACAGAATGGCCTTTTTTTAAGTGCAAATGGTTTTATGGCAGCGACGCCAGATGGGTTAATTGGAAAGGATGCTGTATTGGAAATAAAATGTCCTTTTTCTTTAAGAACTGTTTCCTCCTTAAAGGATGCCAAAAAAAAGAGGACCAATACGCCTTTTTCCATTTTGACAATAAGGGCCATATCATTGTAAATTCCACCCATAATTATTACCATCAAATACAAGGACAACTTTATATTACAGGTATAATTAATAAAGTGTTTTATGTTTGTCATTCTTATTGAACTAAATATTAATTTATTATTCACATGGTACAAGGATTGCTATCCCTACAATTTTTTTTACTTCACTATTTGGGCCATTAGGAGTATTAATACTCACTTTATTCTTCATTTTTTGTCAGAAGCCTGTTTTGGATTTCAACTGCCATAATTGTAATAATTGCTGAATAACTAAAAAATATTTAAAGGATTAGCATAAGTATTCCTTTTTAATGTTAACTAGCTACTCTTGTTAGTTGTGGAAAAGTATTGTTTTCAAAAAATACAAGTATTTATGTAGCTGACAGCCTAAATTTAATTCTTTTATATTTACAGGGGAAGTTAAATAATAGTCATGATGTTTCAGGTAGAAGTAAGGCATATTTTGGCCAGTGGAATCCGCAGGAAATCATCCACTTTAGCATCCCTAAGGACAGCTGTTAGGGTTCTTCGGAGGTTTAAAATAAAAAACGAACAAGTACGGTTTAGAAAAATTATAATTGTCTGTGAGCAAATGAGTAGGTCTACAACACGACCATAGACACGACTCTAGATACTAGATACGACTAAAAGATAGAAAGACAGGGGTGAAGACCCCAAGGAGGGGAATCCCTCAGGGTGGGAGACAAACACTAACACCATCTACCGGGCAGACTAGCAAACTAGAGAAAAGTTCACCAGACTCCCGGCAGATAGCATCAAACTCTAAACAACAGCGAATGGATGAATAATTTGGAAATCATTGAGGAATTTTATTTCAATAAATTCATCCCAAAATTAATAGAAAGAGAGCAGGATTTATGCGGTGAGTTACCTTTCCTCTTGGTATCTGTTATTAGTTTAGTTTAATATCTTTAAGTTGATGTACGTTAATTTATTCCTTGTACTAGGAAAGGTACCTTGATGTTTCGAGTTCATATACTTATCCTTTTATCATTCCTATCTTTATGAGAGATTGAGAAAACCTCTATATTTTTTTTTATCATTTCCAGACAGATTATGATGGTTTCTTTTAACATTCTTTCCAATTTTCTAGAAATAAAATGCTGTAGCTATAAAAACATTTTTTTTTAAATTATTGTCATTGTACCTGGATACCTAACTTCACAATAAATTGAAAGTTAATAATTAANGTTTTTCACTTGAACTCTAATATATTGAATCTATTTTAAACTTTTATTTACGGGGGTACTATGTAATGCAGTAAACTACAAAGCACCAGCCTAGTTAGAAACCATAACTCACTTTTATTCTAATACCCGCTATAACAAGAAATCTTTTTCTTTTAAATAAACATTTAATTTATACAAATTTTCTGGGTTTTTTTTTATTACTCTATACGCTTTATGTATATTTTTGAAGTTTTATTTGTTACAAAACTATTATTATTTGTCCAGTTAATAAATTCAGTTGCCACGACAGAAAACATTTGTATTGAACTAAATGAAAAGACAACATCCTTCATGGTTTGAGAAAATTGTTTAATTTATTATTTAAATCTAAGTATTATTATTGGTTTCATTGTTAGTGGGATAATATACGTTGCACTAAAGCAACTGAGTATTGACTATAGAACTAGTTCACCAAAAGAACCGAGTTACCTTCAGTTTCAAGAATTTGTGACCTCCTAGGTTTTTTTATGGCCTGCTGTAATTTCACCTAAAGTTACTATTCAAGAGGCCTGGAAACTACACATAGATTAGGATCAGCAGTTGCCTGATCATTTATAAGCCAGATGAAAGAAAGACTTCTCCTAAGCAGCTCCCGCGACTATAAGAGAGTTGTATGCTACACGTTGGATCCTTCATCCAGATACCACAACTTAAGATATTTTAGTTTTTAGAGATGCTTTGGAGACAGCTTACTGCGCAGCGACTTATCTGAGAGTGAGCGATGGAGACTAAGAGAAGGTTTAACTTTTATTCTCTAAATCTAAGCTAGCACTGATGAAACCTGTCAATTAATTCAATCAAATCAATCAATTCCCCGGCTCGAGCTCTGTGCTACACTCTTAGCACCTATACTTATTGATATACTGTCAGAGTTTTCTTAGGTCCTCCACGTTCTCCAAGAATTCACTTGTTCTCGGATTCCACAGTAGTTTTAGGGTGGCTCTGTACTCCCATGAATTAAAACCTTTTGTAGGTAACTTCATAGTCCATTGTTTTTTTTATTTTTTTATTTTTTTCAAATAACAATGACTTTAAATTTCTTATCTTACAATAAAAACCTCTCTCTTTTCTTATCTCTTCTATAGAGTCTCCTTCCCTTTCTTTTCTCAGTCTTAGCTATGGCTGCCATTCTGCAAGTTGTTTTGAATTTTAAACAATTGTTTAACCGTAAAAGTTTTGTTTGGTCCGGCCTGACGGATTTCCCCTTGACCATCACGCGCCTTTTTTTATTACGACTTATTGACGACTCCGTCTGTTTCTTCGACTTTTTGAAACAAACTAACTTACTACCAAACGACAGGACGCCCTAAATGTGGACGACCGATGACATGGACAAGACGAACGGACGTGACTGTCGGATGGACATGGAACTGTGGGAAAAGAATAGACGAGGTGAAATGCACATCATAATAAGTATTAGGCACGGCACATGGTTTACTTTTTCGAAACTTAGACCTCACCTCAACAAATTTTTATTTTGACGTTTGAAATAATTAATAGGACACTGACTCACGAAATAATTAGGGAATGGGGTTTTTCTTTGGCGACTATGACGGACTGGACAAAATTTATTAAGGAAACTTAAATAGAATACAGAGACTAACTCTACAGCAATAGGGGGGGGGGGGATAGTTGAAATTGACGAATCTAAATATAACAGGGGACATTTGGTTGAAGGCCAATGGGGTTGAACGGGAATCGGGAAGACTTTTTTCGGTAGCAGTACATGATAGGACAGCTGACACCTTGACTGACTTAATTCAACAGTGGGTTTTGCCGGGGACAACTATTTACAGTGACTGCTGGAGAGCGTATGACAGATTAGGACAACAGGGGTTCAACCATTTCACTGTTAATAATTCTTTACACTTTGTAGACCTGACGACTAACGCACATACAAACACAATAGAATCGACTTGGAGACATGTAAAAGCGACTTAACCGACTTACAATAGACTGCCTGACTTTCAGACATACTTGGCTGACTTTTTGTTAACTAGGTTGACGAAACAGATTAACGAAGAAAGATTCATTAAGTTTTTAGGTATAATTAGGGATATCGATTGGACTGACAGATGGCGGGGAAATTCGACAGTTACCGGCCAATGGAAAGTTGGCAAAGTTGAAGAGCTTGCGGGTAAACTGGAAGGAGTCTGATATAGTGGAACTAATTGTTGAAGACGTGGTTGAGATGGACGTTAAGACTGCAGCCATGCACCGTAATTGCCAAACTGTNGAAATTCGACAGTTACCGGCCAATGGAAAGTTGGCAAAGTTGAAGAGCTTGCGGGTAAACTGGAAGGAGTCTGATATAGTGGAACTAATTGTTGAAGACGTGGTTGAGATGGACGTTAAGACTGCAGCCATGCACCGTAATTGCCAAACTGTTAGTTAATGAACTGCTGCCTAATCTCAAGGCGTTTATAAAACCTAATAAAGAGACTACTGTGACTGGAAGTAGGACCATTATTTAATAATTTAAGGGAGGTAAGCCCACCGACTTTAATCATCACCATGGTGCTAAACCCTCGATGCTATATAGAGGAATTCATGACAAATGGAATACTAGCCGCCAATCTCAAAGGCATGACTCTACTCCTGTGGAGGTCATGGACATGGCCATATTCGTCCAAATTGCAATAATGACACTCCAAAAGCTCCACCTCCGGAGAGAAGGAAGACCGACGAAAGGTAATATTTTTATTGAAGAAACGTTGTTGTAATATCCCCATTTGCTCATTTTGTACGAAAAAATTACATTCTGTTTATAACTGCTTCACCAAGACTGCTATAGAGAAAAGGAAAGTTGTAAATGTGTGCGGCACTGGTACCAATACAGAGTGTACTTTTGTCTCAATTGACGATAAGGAATTCCTAGCACTTTCTTGATTCAGGTGCCGATTGCTCGCTTGAATCTTATGAATGTTACCTTTGTTACACACTAAAATTAATCCTTGCAAAGTGTCCCTTAAGAGTATCACACCGACCTCTGTTATATCTTACCGACCATTCACCACCGATGTGGTGGTTACAGGTGCAAAAATTAGAAATGTAAAATTTCGAGTAGTCTCTGACTGCACGTTAGACTTTGATGTATCGGAACATGTAAGGAATATATTCAGCGACTCTTCTCTCTTTGCCATCACCGACTCTGAGGGTACGTAAGCCTATTAATACAAGAGTAGTATCTCAGCTATGGACGTTGAATCTTTGTTTTTGGGACAACTTTTTAATATATGACCAACAGATCCCCATGCAAAAAATTTAAGTTTTTGTTTATCACTTTAATATACGTTATTATTTTTGTTACCTGAATAGTTGGTGTTGGATGTTTTAGCCTTGAATGCCACAGGTGTAGAGCTATTTTTAAAACTATTTAGTCTGACTTCTTCATTTGTAAGTCGGGAAACAAGGCTTGAGCACGTTCTTTCGTTCTTAGGTGTCGACTCCCAAGCAGTGATAAAATGTTTGTACCCTTCAGGGAGAACAGATAAAATTTTACTAATAAGCATTTCATCATTCAATGGAGAGTCAAAAGTTTAAAGCTTATGTGCGAGTGTTTCCAATTTACTTACACTTTTCACAATGCTCTCATTTTGATCAAAGGAAAAAGAGAAGAATTCCTGCATGACTGAAACATTTCTGTTGCTCAGTGTCTTTTTTCGAGTTGACTACATATTTTCGAGAAAATTTCCTTAGACGAGGAACAACTTAGTACATGGAGTTTTTAGGTCTTGTCAATTGTTGAGTAAATGACTCTTTGGGCCTTAGAGTCCTTCTTCAGCCACGTTGAGATGAAATTTCCACAACGGAAAAATCACTCGCGTCTTTTAAGGTATCGACAACCGAGTTCTTTTAAATCGGACATTTCACTTTAACTTTATTTTTAGTTTTCACGCAAGCTCTCTGGGCCCATAACCTGAGGAACTGAGGTACAAGTACTTTCCCCCCTAAATTTAAATCTGATACTATGCTGAGGAGGGATGCGTCTAGCACATGATTTGTTAGGCATGCATCAAATAGCGATAAATAATCATCTGATCTTACTTGTGTATCTGGAAATATCAAATTTGAATATACCCCAACAATAAAATCTAAGCTACTTTCCTTTTCATTTTTGTAATATTCAGGACAGAGACTAAGGTTATTGGGTAAATAAATTTTTTGGAGGTTGTTTCACTGTTAGCTCAAGTTGACTAAGGGTTAAAATGGATCTACTTTCTTTATCTACCCCTTCACTGTTTTTAGTGTTCAGAAATCTATTGTTGAAGTAAGTTTTGGCATTCCTTTTCTTTTTGTCCCATTGTTCTAAATGCATTTTATCAACTTTATGAAATTTACGTTTTTTTTGGTTTCTACCCGATGGAATGTTAAGTCTTAAACATTTAACTATACTATCCACCCTTTCCCTTATAACACGTATAACGTACCCAAGGCGAACCTCACTGTTCTTATTTAAAATGTCATTTTTTACTGTGCTGTTCCACAGAGCCGTTTGTTAAGTGCTTGTCTGTATAATTCTTCTTGTCATAAATAATGCACGACCATAACGGTACAATTCCCATGTAACGTTTAATCAAAGTTTCAAATCTATAAGAGTCATTGTCTTGTCTTCTATTTGTCGCAACACCCTCTATTCTGTTTATATCGCTCATAACTGTATTTTGAACGTGGATAAAATGCTGCTTGAAATAATTTGTACTGCAAGTACTAGCCTCGTAGTCATCGTTTTCACCGTCCAATAACTCGTCACCCGTATTTATTTCCGAATCTAATGCAGATGCAGAAACCTCCTGGTAACCCTTCAAAAATCTAAGATGCTCCTCAAAAAGGCTATGTCGATAGGAACTGCAAGAAACAACAACAAGAGATCTAAATATATTTGTTACTTCCTCTATTGAACGAGCGTCAATCATGGAGGCCATTACTTGAAAGTAGAAATGTTTCTGATATTTAATTCTATTCTTAAAAATTAATGAGAGTGACTTGATAAAGTGCGAGGAACACAAATGAACTGTGGTAAATTGTTTGAATCTGTAAAATGACTCAGAGTTTTCATGTTGCAACATGTCGAAAACTATGTTGACGTAGCTTTCTATAGTTATACAGTTCCAGGAAATCAGTACAGCTTTGATTAACGCCTTACTGTTATCAATAACAACTAGTCTGAAAGGCCAGTTCTGTAACTCCCTCAGGCAAAATCTTTTAAACATCATTAATGGTTGACTAATTGCAACGTTGTCGTGTTGCGTAAGGAAAAATTCAAGTGCTGGAATAACACGACCTGATAAATTCAGTACGGCAGAGTAATAAAACATGCGACCTGTTACATTTTTCGGTTTTTTACCTACACTACCTGTACTATCTAGGTGAAGCGTAGGGACTAATACTTCATTAAGATTATCAAAAATAACTTTTAGCCTATCATAACTGTAAATGTCAACGCGGAATGGTAATGTCAGAATTTGGATGATATTGTACGGTTTCGATTGCTCTACATTTTGTAGCATCTGCAAGTCAGTTGCGTCATCCTTATCCATACACTGTTCGTCGTAAAACTCGGAATGCAACCTGTACAAATTTCTACTTCTCTTAATATCTTGTAAATTCCCCATTGCCACAGCTTCTTCATCTGCTTCTGCAACTTTCTCATGTATGAAATTAGCTACCTTCCTGTTCCGTAGAGCATCTTTCATCATTTTACGTTAAGGACCCCGCATTTCAGAAGTGATGCCTACTTCATGGTGTGCCTTGTTATCTTCGTTACTTCTTACGTACACCATAATATTCTCGTCTCCCGGAAGAACGAAGTAATCAATTCTTAATTTCATTCCACATCTACTATGTGTACAACTCGCATAATCAGAAAAAATTGAATTATTAGCGAATCTACCTTTCTTTGTTCTCGTCGTTGTGGCAAATTTAAATACGCAACCCAAATGTAATTCTTTTGCTTATTTCTCCCGTACTACCATATGAATGAATCCCCTGCCCTCTACCTCAGAGACATACTGTTTGTGCTCGAGCCACTTAATTCTACTAATTTCAAAACTGCCCAAATTATTCTTGTACACTTTTAGCCCCGTAAAATATCCTATTCCTTTCATTCACCTAATTACCACATTTTCGTATCGTCTGAAGAAAACTCGCGATTTAGTCACTTGCATTTGTTTATTAATTGTGGAAGAAAAAAGGGAAAAAGAAATGGATAGGTAAGTAACATGTGATATTTATTTAAATGAGGCAGCCGAGGAGTTAGTTAGGATGAATGTTGATCTCGCTGCTATTAGCCGGTCTTGTAAGTGTAAAGGTTCTATCTTTGATAGACTCGTGATGAACTTAGTGGGCCAAGATGTACCGGAATTGAAATGTCATTTGTGGAGGCGCTGGCACTACAGTTCACTTTTTAAGAAATTATTTGTAGAAAAAAAACAGGTAATGAATGATAAGTCTGTATCAAGTATGCATCAATATTATGATATTGTGAAAGTTCCACTTTCAGATATTGATCAGTCTGGTAAGGATGAAGGTTCTGTATTTGATAGACTCGCCACAAGCTTGATGGGCCAAAATGTACCTGAATTGAGAGATCATTTGTGGGGCCGCTGGCACGGCAGTAAAATTTTTAGGAAATTATTTATAGAGAAGAACGCGGTGTTAATTGAGGGAAACAACGTTAATGAAGAAATAACAGAGTCAAAGAAACCAGTAAGTAGTGCTACTGTCTGGGTAGATGATGTTGATGTGTTGTCAAATGAATCCACATCACCGATTGTGTTTAATACAACCAAAAATGAGCCAGTAAGAGATAGACAACAAACTTTTGATATAAATTTGAATGTGGCAGCTGAGGAATTAGTAAAAATTAAACTTTCAGTTTCAGATATAGATCAGTCTGGTAAAGGTAAAGGGACTATCTTTGGTAGACTCGTAACAAACTTGGTGGGTAAAGATAAACCAGAGTTAAGAAATCGTCTGTTTAGATGCTGGCACGGCAGTAAAGTATTCAGGAATTTATTTCTGGAAAAGAACGAGGTGTCAACTCAAGGAAGTAACGACGAAGAAAGAATAATTCAGTCAATAAAACCAGTAGAATTAAGTGGCTCGAGCACAAACAGTATGTCTCTGAGGTAGAGGGCAGGGGATTCATTCATATGGTAGTACGGGAGAAATTAGCAAAAGAATTACATTTGGGTTGCGTATTTAAATTTGCCACAACGACGAGAACAAAGAAAGGTAGATTCGCTAATAATTCAATTTTTTCTGATTATGCGAGTTGTACACATAGTAGATGTGGAATGAAATTAAGAATTGATTACTTCGTTCTTCCGGGAGACGAGAATATTATGGTGTACGTAAGAAGTAACGAAGAGAACAAGGCACACCATGAAGTAGGCATCACTTCTGAAATGCGGGGTCCTTATCGTAAAATGATGAAAGATGCTCTACGGAACAGGAAGGTAGCTAATTTCATACATGAGAAAGTTGCAGAAGCAGATGAAGAAGCTGTGGCAATGGGGAATTTACAAGATATTAAGAGAAGTAGAAATTTGTACAGGTTGCATTCCGAGTTTTACGACGAACAGTGTATGGATAAGGATGACGCAACTGACTTGCAGATGCTACAAAATGTAGAGCAATCGAAACCGTACAATATCATCCAAATTCTGACATTACCATTCCGCGTTGACATTTACAGTTATGATAGGCTAAAAGTTATTTTTGATAATCTTAATGAAGTATTAGTCCCTACGCTTCACCTAGATAGTACAGGTAGTGTAGGTAAAAAACCGAAAAATGTAACAGGTCGCATGTTTTATTACTCTGCCGTACTGAATTTATCAGGTCGTGTTATTCCAGCACTTGAATTTTTCCTTACGCAACACGACAACGTTGCAATTAGTCAACCATTAATGATGTTTAAAAGATTTTGCCTGAGGGAGTTACAGAACTGGCCTTTCAGACGAGTTGTAATTGATAACAGTAAGGCGTTAATCAATGCTGTACTGATTTCCTGGAACTGTATAACTATAGAAAGCTACGTCAACATAGTTTTCGACATGTTGCAACATGAAAACTCTGAGTCATTTTACAGATTCAAACAATTTACCACAGTTCATTTGTGTGCCTCACACTTTATGAAGTCGCTCTCATTAATTTTTAAGAATAGAATTAAATATCAGAAACATTTCTACTTGCATTCTACTAACAAACGGCTCTGTGGAACAGCACAGTAAAAAATGACATTTTAAATAAGAACAGTGAGGTTCGCCTTGGGTACGTTATACGTGCTATAAGGGAAAGGGTGGATAGTATAGTTAAATGTTTAAGACTAAACATTCCATCGGGTAGATACCAGAAAAAACGTAAATTTCATAAAGTTGATAAAATGCATTTAGAACAATGGGCCAAAAAGAAAAGGAATGCAAAAACTTACTTCGACAATAGATTTCTGAACACTAAAATCAGTGAGGGGGTAGATAAAGAAAGTAGATCCATTTTAACCCTTAGGAGCTAACAGTGAAACAACATCCAAAAAATTTATTACCCAATAACCTTATTCTCTGTTCTGAATATTACAAAAATGAAAAGGAAAGTAGCTTAGATTTTATTGTTGGGGTATATTCAAATTTGATATTTCCAGACACACAAGTAAGATCAGAAGATTATTTATCGCTATTTGATGCATGCCTAACAAATCATGTGCTAGACGCATCCCTCCTCAGCATAGCACCAGATTTAAATTTAGGGGGGAAAGTACTTGTAGTTCCTTGTGAGATTGCAACTTACGCGCTGCAATCAAAATTTACGTGTCACTTTAGTTTAGTAGGGAAAAATCTATCAATGCACAATTACATTCTATTCCCATTACACCACCCAAATAATCATCATTGGTCGTTAGTTGTTGTTGATTGCATAAATAAATTGATAATTTCATATAATTCATTGTTAGGTAATAACAAAATAGAAAGATGTAAAATGTTTATAAATTTCCTAAAAAAGAAAAAATCATTTGACGGAATTGAAGACTTTATAAATTATGAGTGGCAATTCAAAGTTGTAAGTGAACCGACACAGAATGATGGTTTCAATTGCGGGGTATATGTTGCCTACTTCGCAAAAGAATTTTTGAAATCACAAAATACGAGGGTAGCCGTATTGCAATGTTCCGAATTTAGGGAATATCTCAAAGAAACATTATTGAGAAACTCAAAAAGTATGGAAAACACTTGCCTGTTTTGTACTAGGTCAAAACCAGACGAGCAATGGGTCATGTGTGACATGTGCCAACTCTGGTCCCATTACAAATGCAATAAGAACATTGTTAACTATGAAATCCTACAATCCACTACAATACATGTGTGTCCTTTATGTGCATTATATAAAAAAATAATTAATTGCATCAAGTAGAATAAATTTAACAAGCATAAGTAGGATAAGAGAACAAGCAGGGTCTTCGGAAACTCCATTAGGCCCACCCTAATTAGGCGATCGTCTCTGAGTATCGACTCCAAATTTAAATATTTATGATGCTTCGATTTTNAAATTCAGTACGGCAGAGTAATAAAACATGCGACCTGTTACATTTTTCGGTTTTTTACCTACACTACCTGTACTATCTAGGTGAAGCGTAGGGACTAATACTTCATTAAGATTATCAAAAATAACTTTTAGCCTATCATAACTGTAAATGTCAACGCGGAATGGTAATGTCAGAATTTGGATGATATTGTACGGTTTCGATTGCTCTACATTTTGTAGCATCTTTAAGTCAGTTGCGTCATCCTTATCCATACACTGTTCGTCGTAAAACTCGGAATGCAACCTGTACAAATTTCTACTTCTCTTAATATCTTGTAAATTCCCCATTGCCACAGCTTCTTCATCTGCTTCTGCAACTTTCTCATGTATGAAATTAGCCACCTTCCTGTTCCGTAGAGCATCTTTCATCATTTTACGATAAGGACCCCGCATTTCAGAAGTGATGCCTACTTCATGGTGTGCCTTGTTCTCTTCGTTACTTCTTACGTACACCATAATATTCTCGTCTCCCGGAAGAACGAAGTAATCAATTCTTAATTTCATTCCAAATCTACTATGTGTATAACTCACATATTCAGAAAAAATTGAATTATTAGCGAATCTACCTTTCTTTGTTCTCGTCGTTGTGGCAAATTTAAATACGCAACCCAAATGTAATTCTTTTGCTTATTTCTCCCGTACTACCATATGAATGAATCCCCTGCCCTCTACCTCAGAGACATACTGTTTGTGCTCGAGCCACTTAATTCTACTAATTTCAAAACTGCCCAAATTATTCTTGTACACTTTTAGCCCCGTAAAATATCCTATTCCTTTCATTCACCTAATTACCACATTTTCGTATCGTCTGAAGAAAACTCGCGATTTAGTCACTTGCATTTGTTTATTAATTGTGGAAGAAAAAAGGGAAAAAGAAATGGATAGGTAAGTAACATGTGATATTGATTTAAATGAGGCAGCCGAGGAGTTAGTTAGGATGAATGTTGATCTCGCTGCTATTAGCCGGTCTCGTAAGTGTAAAGGTTCTATCTTTGATAGACTCGTGATGAACTTAGTGGGCCAAGATGTACCGGAATTGAAATGTCATTTGTGGAGGCGCTGGCACTTCAGGTCACTTTTTAAGAAATTATTTGTAGAAAAGAAACAGGTAATGAATGATAAGTCTGTATCAAGTATGCATCAATATTATGATATTGATTTAAAAATGGTAGTAGAGGAGTTAATTAAAATGAAAGTTCCACTTTCAGATATTGATCAGTCT
>KZ654503.1:1012-11692 GCA_001010745.2 Gerris buenoi
ATGCGGTACACCCCATGCTGTTATTTGAATTTGTAAAGAATGGACATATGGTTCTTGCGCAGGGGCTGAAGATGGCGATGAAAATATTGTTTGTAGCTACTGCCAAAAAAAAAAAAAATCCTACCGCGGGTGGGCAAGCCGAGCGTATTTCCATTGGAAATTTGTAGTATAATTGTTGAGCAGTTTAAACTTCTTTCAAACTACTACGATTATACAAATACTACAAATTTCCAATGGAAATTCGCTCGGCTTGCGGATACCCGCGGTAGGATTTTTTTTTAATATGTTAAATATGTTTTGACTTTTTTCCATGAATTAAAGTATCAGTTAAGCAAAAGTTTAAGACCGTAGACTCGGGAACATATCTTACTTTCATATGTTTATTCTGTTTCTAGAACTAATCACACATTTTTACTTTTCCTTACTACCTATAGTAGGAAAAGTATTGTTTTCATATTAATGAAAATGGCAGAAAAATCAGCCCTTACCTGTAGTGTTGACGCCCGGAAAATCAATTTTTTCCGCCATCTTGAACCCAGTTCGCTGAGTCAGCAATTAGTTTAAAAGATATAAGCGAATATAGTCAAAGTTTGTTTACATCTGTTAAAATACCGCCAAACTTCAAATATTAAAATAAAATATAGGTATTAAAAATAGGTTTTTTTTTTTTTTTTAAGAATGATAATAAATCAGTTAGTTCAGAACGGTCACCATCCAAGTACTGACCACGTACAATGCTGATTCCTCCTGCTGCGATGCAGCAGGAGAGGCCACTTTACTCTGAAGGGAGGAGAAGTTCCGAGGTACCCAGTACCCGATTTTGTTTCTCTTTTTGAAGAGCTAACAAAATTATTTATTTTGATAAATAACACCGAATCAAGTGGAGTAAAGCAACAGTGTGAGATTTGGACGTAAACGACTGTTCTAGAAAATTTCAGTAAAAATACTTTTTATTTTCTTTGTTTATTAAAAGTCATTGTTAAGGACGAAAATAATTTAAAAATTAAAGGATAAATGAGGGTCCTAAATAAGAGAGCTTAAAAGGGTTAATAATCCTCGTATAGCCTGGAGAAATGCATCTCTCCTAACTGGATACTTCAGTGTCAGTTGATATTAGACGAATTGCAGAAATAAACAGCATGCAGGAAATGGAATTCCCGCACTGACATTTTCTGGAATATTAATGCTAAAAGCTATTGCTTGTGAAGCGAGACTTCACAAGCAATCGCGTTCGGTTGTATTTGATCCATTAACATTATTGCATAATACCTGTAGCATAACTGGATATTTGAAGAACGCGGAATATTCACTTCTCTGTATTAATTAGCTAGTCCTGGTTATTTGAATCTATATTTGTAATTAACGTTGCTTATATTATAATATTTGAATATATTTTCAGGAATGTCATCCAGTGAGACTGAAGGCCGTTCATGTAATAAACACTGTATCTTGGATAGATAAGGGTCTTGGATTGATCAAACCTTTCCTACAATCCGGACTTATTCAGCTGGTATGTCTTTATTATTGTTAATATTAATATATCTGTCAATTTAGGGATTATTGAATTTGGATATCAAACATCTAAGATTTATTTTATTGCATCAATTTTGAGCTTAATTTATGCAAGCCCTAAATTATAACTGTGCAGAGTTAAAACATTTAACATTCTCTCCAACTAAAACCTGTAAAAAAATTCGAATAATAAAAACAATAATAAAATAAACAGCGCAGCTTCTGGATCCCGGGTGTGAGTTAAGTAAAAGTTTACCGATTTAGTTGAAATTTGACATACATGTACATTTTACCAATGTCTGTAGGACGAGTTGGTTGGACAACGTTATCCGCCCAAGCGTTCACACGCAACGCTCGCGTAAACGTAAGCATCAAATGCATCAAAAATTGGAATCTTAGAACGGTAAAAAATTCTAAATTCATCTATTCAATGAAACAAACAACTTTTTCAAATATTTTTAACAGGGACACCGCTATAAAGTGTTAGAGATCTCTAAATTAATTAAGCGGACCTAAACATTTAAAATAGTGGAAACAAAGTTTTTACTCATATCATTACTTACGTAAAGGTTTTTTTTTTAAAAAAATTCATACACATCGTCTAAACTAAAAGTACAATTGAAACAGGCATGTGAAATTTCAACCTGTTACAACCAGAATATTTTGTTTTAAAAGTAATTGACAGTAAAATATGCCAAAATGACTTTTAAGATATTTAACTAAAACTGATCAATTTCGTCTAAATTGAATCACTGTAAATAAGTTCCTTAAAATACAAAATTTTAATCGAAACAACTAACAAACTTTTTTATGTACGCTTCTCTCTTTTTTAGAAGGGGGGAGGAGGAGGGTAAAATTTGAAGGACTTTTGCTAAGCAAGTTGGGTATGATTTTCTATGCACTTTTTTACGCTGAATCGATTAAAACAAGAATCAAGTCGATACGACCTATAGTTTGAAAGATATAGGGGTTTTATGTATAAAAACTCAAATATTTTAATGTAATAATAAGACAAGATTTTTTTTTAGCCAATTGGAATCTTTCAGGAAGGTCCCTAATTAATTTCTTGTGACAACCCTAGGTGTACATTAAAATATTTGATTTTATTTATACATAAAACCTCTTATATCTTCCAAACTATAGGTCGTATCGACTTGATTCTTGTTTTAATCGATTCAGCGTAAAAAAAATGCATAGAAAATGATACCCCACTTGCTTAGCTAAAGTCCTTTAAATTTTACCCCCCTCCACCCCCCTCTAAAAAAGAGGGAAGCGTACATAAAAAAGTTGGGGACTTTCCAGGTATTATTTGCAATGGCATAACAAAGCTCTCTGTGAAAAAAAATCGTGGCTTAAAATTATTCCGAAGAAAAAACCTATATTGACTGGACTATTTATTAAATGTAACAATATAATTATTTACACGCATTTTTACTTTTAAAGTTTATATAAATGGATATACTGTTAAAATTTGGAGAAAGACCATAATAAATATACAATAAGAGATCATGGAAACTTCAGAGAAATATGAATAAAGGGTTATTTTGATTAGACTTCAAAATAAAAATAATATACTGCTTTGTCATTATTCAAATCAAGTTGTCTTTTCCCGCAGAATGAAAATACAAATTTTAAACTTTCAAAACAAACGTTTCATCCCTTAACTTTCCTCAACAAAATAAATATTTTTGAACTTTTTAATATGAATTGCGGGAATTCCTCCTTTTTCTTATATATTCGAGAAAAGGATAATAAATTTAACAAACTTTTCAATTCTAATTTCAAAATATATGTATGCATAATGAAATTTGAGGCCTCATATATGAAAATGACTTCACGCATACAGTTGATATAAAGGGATTTTTGAGAGAAGAATAAGAGAAGCTGGTCTCAAATGATAATAAATAATCTGTTCCGTAATAACACAAAGTTAGAAGGGAATCTCAATGTTTGCTTTACATAAAAAGAAATTCTGATTAGTAAACTTTGGGTATATTTGACGTTACTTTGGCTTTCCAACTCTTCAAGTTTTTAGATGAGGCCGGTAAATAAAATTTGTTCTTATTCGCAATAGCTTCCTCCTTTTTCTTCTACTTCTTCCCTTTGTCCAATTTGTCATCAAACTTTTTTCTTACTTGAAAAAATAAAAGTTTTTATTATTTATTTTCTTTTCCTTATTATCCTTTCCTCTGTATTCTTTACTCTATTTTTTTGTTGTCGAACTAAAAAGTATAAAGGAATTAAACTTTGTGAAACCCTATAGGAAGGTTTTAACCTTACTTCTATAACAAATAACTCACAGAGAGATACTTGTAAAAAAATCTTGTAACATATGTTTCTTACTTTCTGATATCTATATTTGAAATATAATATCCATTTTTCTCTCTTTAGTTTATAGAATTCTAAAAAAAACTAAAATAAAAACTATATCTCTGCCAAGTCGAGCACAGCCGTTCCATCCTTTACTGGAACTAACTCAAGGCACTATCTCTCTATTTTTAAGATACTGAGATATATATGTATAATGCATTTTAAACTAAAATTCATTACAAACTGAATCAGAAAAAAAAAAATCACACCTCTAACCATATTATTAGTTGATAAAGAAACGAGAAAGCTGACCATCTTGTCAAAACCCCTACGAAATAATCTGACAATTAAATACCAACAAGACATCTTATAACACTGACAATGAAGAAAATATTTGAAAAAAGAAACACAAAACTCCAAGAAGAACCAGAAAAATCAATAAATTTCTAATCAATTGTCAAAAAAGTTCCCCTTGACAATGGCTTTGGAAAACAAAACTACTTCGAAGGGATATAATAAAAATTAATAGATTAAGAAGTTACCACAAGATGCGGGAGCCAGGGTGACCGAGCATGTTAAGGCGCTCGCTCAGCTATCAATAAGTCGAGGCAACTCGAGGTCGTGGGTTCGATCCCGTGCCATGATACTCTGAATTGCATCAATGAATCGCGGACGGTGCAGGGCGAGGGACACTCTTTATAGGGACTCTTCCCCCACTATTTGATGTGGGTCCTATCCGTGTCTTGATGATGTAATTTGGATCTATGGTTCGAGGGCGAGGGACACCCTTTTTTGGGGGCTCTTCCCCCACTCTTTGACGCATGCTATATAGCTTACTAATGGCCACACCATAATCGCTTCGACGGTACAATGTACAAATGTATGATGTGTGAAGTAGCTGGAACTCTCTCTACGGGGCGTAAAAAGCACCTAAGTGATGACCTAATTGCAAGGTTCAAACAAGTGGTTCGTCCTAGACGTTCTAGCAGGAAGTACTAGACTACTACTACTACCACAAGATGCATTCAATGCAGCTATATGATATGATAGGATTAAAAGTGATTCATCTATTTGTTACAGATGTCCAGAAAAATATGAAAATATAGCTCATTAGTAATGACTATTGGAATGTCCAAAATAAAAATCCCTCGTAACAAAGGTATACTGACAAAACTGACTCAGTGAGTCTTGTTGTTGCTTCAAGTAAACATGACGATGCACCACACCCCTGAAGAGGCTTCCAGTAGTGGAAGCGAAACTTCGGACTTCAACCAATTCGTGACGCGGCTTTCACCGGAAAACCAAGCTGTTTATTAAAAATGCTAGGTTACTCCACAGCCTGCCTTTGATACTCTTTTAAACATCTATACAAACAAACCTAACAAAAATCCCATTTGTTAAAAAATACGAGTAAATAGTACTAATAGTAATAATAAATAAAATAATAATAAAACGTATATTCGTAAATTGTCCAACTTACCCTTCAACATATTTAATAAAAAATCTCTAATCCTTTACAAAATATCGCAAAACAATAAAAAAAGATATAAAATACCTTACCCAAAATAAATACATATTGGCTCCGGTATGCACAGATTTTTTTTTGAGCTGAGCGAAGCGAAGCTCTTATACTACACTTTGCGTTTTTTATGATGCATACTCCTCCTGAATGGCTGAACCGATCCGCACGAAATTCGGCACGGTAAATGTGACCAACCACAGGAATTTATAAATCTGAAATGGTCCAAATTGGTACACAGGGGTACGAGGTACGGGGTACAAAAGTATCCTCCTGAATGGCTGAAACGATCCGTACGAAATTCGGCACGGTTAATGTGACCAACCACAGGAATTTATAAATCTGAAATGGTCCAAGTATGTACACGGGGGTACGGGGTACAAAGTTAAAATGGTATATGCCCTTCAAGATGCATGTCGTTGGAAAGCTCTTTAAGAGTACAGTTATTGTTGTATCTTAACTTTTGTCATATATTCATTAATGAGGGGTCATTCTATTGGTAAAATAGGAAAAAATGAAAAATAAATAAATATGATTAAAATTCACGCTCAGATCAATATTGCAAGCATTGCACACCTAGTTATTTTATTTATTTATTTTTTTTTTTGTAATTTATGCCAAAAATAACCAAAATAAACTATTGAGGGGCGTTACTATGGATTGCACAACAGTCATACTTTATATTGTAATTTATTTAATAATATAAATGCTAGGGCACTTAGACAGTGATCTAAGAACAAGGTGAAGCATAGTATGTATAATAAAATATAGTAGGAAAAAACAACGTAAATATGTTTTCTTTTTTTAAAACCTTTATATTTTTGAAACGTAGTATAATTAAACATATAGTATAATTGGCCATAAAAAAACGAACTATTATTTAAGATAATACAGAGTTTATAAATTTACTCAATGCAATAACTATATTTTCCTGAAAACGTAAATCATATCTTAAAATAAAAATAAATACACTTTATAGCTATTAAAATATTAATTATTTACATTTTCAATATATAAACAGAATTTAAAATTCAAGGACACAATTCATTTTTTTTTTTTTTTTTAAACTTGAGTTTTCCTTATTTTAACCAGTTGAGTTTAAAATTTCAACACAATATATAATTATAGGATATTAAATCTTGTTATCTATATTGTATATTTTTTTCCTGCTATAATATCACTTAGACTCTGAGATAATAATTTAAAAAATAATAAACATTTGAAGTATGCGCTAGTCAGCAAACAGGGAGGGTCCGGCAACACAGTATAGTTTAAGTAGTGCCTTTGGTGCTACCTTTGGTAAAATGCTAAAAAAAGCCTACTTTGAACTATCCTATGGGTCTGATATTGTCAATACACATAAACAAACTTCTAATAAAGTATTTTTTGTCAAAAAATTATTATAATAATTTGTTTAAGTCGTTATATTTTGTAAATGTGTGGATAGGTACCTACTGTACACAAATGTGCCAAATTTTAAAGTGATCGGACAAAAGGTGTAGCCGTGAAAGCAGGCGACAGACTGACGGACAGACAGACACACGCAGGAAAACATATAAGGGTCCTTGGTTTTGCCTACGAACCCTAAAAATGAGAAAAATAAAATAAAAAAAAAGATGAAGAAAAAATAAAGAAGTAAGAGAGTATCGTGATGACACCATATCCTTATGACAAATTCACAAATAATGGTAAACATAAAAACTAAAGAAAAACAATCGTATAAGAAAAAAATATTCAGAATAAATGAAATTGTCTTTAAATTATCAAGTTTAACCGACTATAACGAAAAATATAAAAAAAAAATAATCATCTACAAAAATTATTCTTTATATCGTGAGTTTCATGTCCGAAAAAAACAATCATGGGAAATAGCAGTTTGGTTTGATTCGAATTTATGTTTAATGTAGGTATG
This sequence comes from Gerris buenoi, assembly GCA_001010745.2. Classification (NCBI taxonomy): domain Eukaryota; kingdom Metazoa; phylum Arthropoda; class Insecta; order Hemiptera; family Gerridae; genus Gerris; species Gerris buenoi. The sequence continues at coordinate 8,266 of KZ654503.1, forward strand.
TAGAGATGGGATGGAAATTGATGTTGGAACATTTAACCGAACCGAAAGCAAAGGGGGGCAAATTAGCATAAGTACATCCATAAGCTAAGCAATCAACCATTAGGAAGCAATCGGAATGAATTAGATCCTGCGTAATGCAATCTACATTCAGTCTTATACGAATTCAAACCCCTAAAAAAAGTTCCAACCCATTGTTTCGTTTATATATTTACTGTAATTATTTAAAAACCAGTACTATTGTATTCGTATCAAACTTGTTGAAAACAATAATAGAGTTTTCAATACAAAATTAGCTTTTGATAAAATTTACTATTAGAGCATACCATTAGTATATAACACATTTGCATTACAAATAAACTTTTTATGGGTCAATTTAGTTTCAAAGTTCTCTTTAATCCTTTGTAAATATATTGATACATTTTTAGGTAAAATTAAATCTAGAATTTATTTTCTACATCATTTTAGAAAAAAAACTCTGATCAACAACATATTAGATTATTACATTATAAATTTAAATAATTTATTATTATTAGAATCGTACCCAGATTATTATAGCGGCATTTGGACTTTTGATTTCCGATCACAATTAATTAAGCTTCTATGGCACTATGATATTATTTAAATTATATAAGTAAACTAGCTGGACACCCATGCTTCGCTACGGAGTGTTATGTCAATTTGATAAGTTTATAAACTATCGTTGAGAAACATTCAAATTATTGAACTATGCAAGAATATCTAGATTCTATCCCTCCCACTTATCACCCCCTCCTCTTTGATTAGATAATTTGCAAATATCCTCAATGTACCCCTCCTAAATGAAAATATGACAAAACTGTGCATAACATCAATTTATGTACTCTTAAAGAGCTTTTAAACGATATGCATCACGAAGGCTATTTATTACTTTGACCAAGGATTTATTACTTGTATCTCGTACCCCTATGTGTACCGAAATTTAAATTTCGAAAATTCATATAGACAGTGATTTTCCCTTGGCTTTGAAGTTCAAGTGTGCAAATTTTCATTGAGATCGCACTAAAAACTGTAGAGATATGTATAAAGAACATACACACATACGTTGACTTATATATACATATTATGTTCGCCATCTTGTATCAAAATGGCCGATTTGTAAACCATTTATCAAAAATTACTAATTTCATAAAAGGAAGCTAACTTCTAAATTTCAAGGTTCTAGTGAAATTGGTTCCGGAGATATCGTCTTGTCGAATTTTGTATATAAATGTCCGCCATATTAGATATTTTAAAAATATTTCTTCATAACGAACACCTAGGAGGTAAGAGGAACACTCCTACAAAATTTCATGGTCATAGGTTCAGTGGTTTCAGAGATATCGTGATGTGTCAGTGAGGGAGTGAGTGAGTGTTATTTAGATTTTATATATGTAAAGACAAAAAGTAAAGTGAATGTTTTACACTCGATAAAAAGAACGATAGTGTAATAATTGAAATATTTACTAAAAGAAGAAGAATATGACATTTATAAAGTTATTAGTCATGGAAGTACCTGTACCTCTTAAATGCCACATTTAATTTGACTTTCATATTTTGAATATTGTACATTTTGTACAGTTATATATTTATTTGTATATTCTCCATCAAAAGTATTACAACACCAAACCATTTTTTTTTTTTAGACATTTATTTAGGAAATTATAAAATTTAAATTTTATTGCTCATGGTGTTTCTCATGCCTATTAATAGTTATATAATAATTATATAATATAATAATTACTATAAAACAGTTTAGTTGTTGGCTGCCTTATAAAAATTCTCCGAAGNCGTTGACTTATATATACATATTATGTTCGCCATCTTGTATCAAAATGGCCGATTTGTAAACCATTTATCAAAAATTACTAATTTCATAAAAGGAAGCTAACTTCTAAATTTCAAGGTTCTAGTGAAATTGGTTCCGGAGATATCGTCTTGTCGAATTTTGTATATAAATGTCCGCCATATTAGATATTTTAAAAATATTTCTTCATAACGAAAACCTAGGAGGTAAGAAAACACACCTACAAAATTTCATGGTCATAGGTTCAGTGGTTTCAGAGATATCGTGATGTGTCAGTGAGGGAGTGAGTGAGTGGTATTTAGATTTTATATATGTAAAGACAAAAAGTAAAGTGAATGTTTTACACTCGATAAAAAGAACGATAGTGTAATAATTGAAATATTTACTAAAAGAAGAAGAATATGACATTTATAAAGTTATTAGTCATGGAAGTACCTGTACCTCTTAAATGCCACATTTAATTTGACTTTCATATTTTGAATATTGTACATTTTGTACAGTTATATATTTATTTGTATATTCTCCATCAAAAGTATTACAACACCAAACCATTTTTTTTTTTTAGACATTTATTTAGGAAATTATAAAATTTAAATTTATTGCTCATGGTGTTTCTCATGCCTATTAATAGTTATATAATAATTATATAATATAATAATTACTATAAAACAGTTTAGTTGTTGGCTGCCTTATAAAAATTCTCCAAAGGCAGCCAGTCTTTACAAAAAAAGTATTAAGCGTTAAGATTAACTATTTATTTGGTTTTAAATTAATCTGTTGTGTTCAGCACAAAGCAGGGTCATAAATTGTGTAGGAGTGCTATTATTATAGTTTTTAACCGTGTTGGCGTATATGTAATATGTAATACATGATACATGTAAACTTTTATCCGTTTGTGCTTAATTTATATAACTATCTCATTGGTAGTAGGGTCTAAAGGAAAACTTAAAAGCTCACTGTTGCAATATTTCGACCCCTCTTTGGGTCATCTTTTAGCTAACTAGAAGATTCTTCTTCTTGCTATAAATTCTTTTACCTTACCCTGGGTGCGGTTATGGCCAATCCAGTTTGGTGTAATTTTTCTAAATGTCCGTAGTTATTCTATGACTGACAATTGGTTTTATTTGATACACCTATTATATTATATAAACAAAATACAAAAACAAAAATTTTAACTTAATTTACCTTGATTTGAGTAAAAATTTTAACATTTTGAAGTTTTATACATACAAAGTACAACCAAGTGAGAGTCAGAATAACTATAAAATTTTACAAAAATTACACCAAACTGGATTAACAATAACGACCAAAGTTAGAGTAAATTAATTTATAGCAAGAACAGGAAAAGTTCCAACCCATTGTTTCGTTTATATATTTACTGTAATTATTTAAAAACCAGTACTATTGTATTCGTATCAAACTTGTTGAAAACAATAATAGAGTTTTCAATACAAAATTAGCTTTTGATAAAATTTACTATTAGAGCATACCATTAGTATATAACACATTTGCATTACAAATAAACTTTTTATGGGTCAATTTAGTTTCAAAGTTCTCTTTAATCCTTTGTAAATATATTGATACATTTTTAGGTAAAATTAAATC
>KZ654505.1:4358-17183 GCA_001010745.2 Gerris buenoi
CAAGCTATCAATTTGTGTATAAGTCAATCTTTTGGTGCCTTTTAAGAATATCTTGGCGGCTAAGTTCGTTTGCGGGACATAGCTTGGAAGTAGTCAATTGAAAAAAACAAACCGGTGGAGAGCGGCCATGTTTCACCGATTATGGGGGGACAATGATATTTTCATGATCCTGAGTACAAAATTAGTTAGTAGATTGAAAATTAAGTTGATGATTTTTTTGTCACTTGATAGGTTAGTTAGTAAAATATTACTCTAAATGAAGGTGGTCACCTATATCAAGTGACAAACTAATATCAAAACTTAAATTTTGGCCAATTAACTAATTTTATAATCAGGATCATGAAAATCACATTGTCCAATAAAATGGGCGGGACATGGTCACTCTCCACTGGTTCTTTTTTTTCAAATGCCAATATCCCAAGCTATGTCCTGCAGACGAACTTAGCCGACCACATATTCTTAATAGACACCAAAAAATGTTATACGAAATTCTAGCTTGATTTTAGTTAGACACTTTTTTGCACGCCTATAACCTAACGCTATAACCTTTAACTGTCATTTTTAGTTTGTTTTTAAAAACAAAACACAACATCATGGTTATAAAATGTGAAGGTTTCAAAATTATTCATTATTGTCAATGGTGTATTAGAAAAGAATTTGAATACAGATTCAATACCACTCATGGAAACACCTGAACTTTTCATATCTCAAAAGAGGATTCAATCCAATGTTTTTTGATTGAATAGAGTGTGTTGCTTTGACAAATTTGACTTGTTTCATCAGAAAAATCTCTAGGGTCACTCACACTCTGCGCATGTCAGGATTGAGTTCAGGTGTTTCCATGAGTCCCCAGTTACGATCCAAGAATTTATTGTATCGTATTCAATCCTTATTGAATCTATATTTCCATGGAAAATTTGGATCCGAAAACTGTATTCAACCTGTATTCAATCCATGTATTGAAACATCGAACATCATGGGAACGTAGTAATGGTTTGTTTACCTGGGCCAGCATTTCTGTTATCATATTATCATACCTGTAGAAGTTGAGTATGGAGGAGAAAGATTTAGGATGCCTGTCGAAGAAGTACTCGTTGTCTACTAAGGAATAATCGTCACAGAGTTCCGTTATAGCTTCGTGCGTGTTACAGTCTCTCAGCCGGCCAAGCCGCGTGTGGGGCAACCTCTCCAAAGTCCTCCACAGCACCTGGTGACAGAGGAGACATAGGTGATATAGAGGAGACATAAGTACCATAAGTGACATAGAGGAGATATAGGTGTCATAAGTGTCATAGGTGACATAGAGGAGATATAGGTGTCATAAGTGTCATAAGTGACATAAGTAGGAGAACATTAGTAGAAGACATAAGGAGACATAAGTACCATAAGTGACATAGAGGAGATATAGGTGTCATAAGTGTCATAGGTGACATTAGTAGAAGACATAAGGAGACATAAGTACCATAAGAGTTATGACATAGTTAGCAGCTGACATAGGTGACATGGCTGCGCACTGGACAACATTCCTAACTATAAGGAAGGGATCGCTAATCCCTGAGCAAGAACTGGACAACAATCGGCATCAGGAAGAGGGTGCCAGTCTGAAAGCCCCAGAACTGCAAGTGATCATGCGAAAGACTAATTTCTAAAGGCCGGTATACACGAGGACACTTAGATCGAGACATTACCAGTAGGAGGAGGGGGGTATTAATGTATCTTATTTAATTTGCATCTTTTGATAAAGATGATACCACCCCCTTTCTATATTTCATTCATTCTATTTGTAGGGATTATTTGTATACTTATTATTATTATTTTATACCGTGTTTGCACTCTGGAATAAGCTACACAATTAGTGTGAGTGAGGGATGAACCACGCTAAGGAACTGTTCCAACATCGGATATTACGTCGATGCCTGCATCTTTTCATCGCGTCCGACTTATCAGGGGTCCGACGATGCCCTCACAACTCTGGACCTATACTGTACTGGATCAAGTAGATCAGATATAGGGCTTACCAGAGACGAGCGTGCTCTCACACCGCCATTCTTGCTTGGCTGGCAAAACACATCAACAATGTAATACCGTGATTATGCGCACTGCAATAAGACAATTAGTGTTAGTGAGAGACACCAATGGATGTTTCCAACACCAGACAGACGTTACTAAGATGTTGGCTAAGCATTACGCCATGTCCTGCATCGTTTCGTCGCGTCCGACTCATCAGGGGTCCGACGATGCCCACCCAACTCTGGACCTTTACCGGACCCAGAAGAGCATATAGGGCTTATCAGAGACGAGCGTGTTTTCATACTGCTGTACCTGCTTCGCGTCTCTCACTCATACAAATTGAGTAGCTTATTGCAGTGTGAATAAAAAAAATCGGGTACGTGGTACCTCGGAACTTTTCCTCACTTTAGAGGCCACTAAAGTGGCCTCTCCTGCTGCTTCGCAGCAGGAGGGAAAAGCATTAGACTGATTTATTATCATTCTTAAAAAAAAACTTATTTTTAATAACTAAATTTAATTTAATTATTTGAAGTTGGCGGTATTTTGACTGATGTAAACAAACTTTGATGTCATCAAAATGATCGCACTAATAAATAATTATATTCACTTATAACTTTTAAACTAATTAATAGAATTACATCGTTTTTTTTTTATATTTCTTCTTTAATTTTTTCCAGTTCCAATGATATGCTTTAAGTCAAAAACCTATACCTAATTACAGTATTATTAACCATCAAAGTTTAAAAATTCAAAAATTTATAACTTCAAAATGGCGGCCAATATCAAAATGAACTTTGGCGGGCTTGTTTGTCATACAGAGAGGTACATTCGTGCCAAATTTCAACTCGATCAGGACCATTTTCGATTTATTACGATTTTTTTNCATTGCACGGCTTTCACCCAATAGTTTGATAAGTTATAGATATGAAATTTAAAGTAGAATAATGTAATTTTCAGACCCCGCAAACCCCATATCTCTATCTATTACAGAAGCTGAGCTATAAGTGTTCAAAAAAGTGCGTTATTTTGTTTATGGCCCACCCTGTATTATTAAATATAAAGCCGGATGTGTCAGCTGTGAACCCAACTTAATATGGTTAAAACTAATAATAACAGCTGTTCCGTGTCAATACAAATGGAAGTGTAATTTACTGTCGACTGTCGAGTTTAATCTATATCTTGGCGGAAATACAATCTATGATTGATAACGAAATCACGCGAGTTCAAAGACCATTTGATTAGTCTATAGACATTGAGTTGATTGCCCGCCGTTCTGAGCAGCATGTCAATTATTCACCCACGCAATCTCCCTCCTATCGATTATTCAGTGATAAATCGATATAAGAGAAAAGTCGATATTGTTGAAAGTCACGGAAAGTTCGAAATGAAGACTCTATCTTTCAAAGTTGATCAGTTCGTCAAGTAATGTAGATCTTGCAATCTTGCGGTACTTTTGAAACGAAGTGAGCCTTATGGCACGTTGCAGCCAGCATCCGAAAAGAACGACCGTCACCAAATCAACCAATGACGATAAATTGAGTAAAAGTTGACTGATTTAGTTGAAATTTTAGTGAAACGTAATCTTCAAATTTAATATTGGAATATTAGGACGGGAAAGAATTCAAAATTAATCTATTCAATGAGATAAACAACTTTTTAAAATAATTATATTAGTAAAACCAACACTCACACCGCTGTAAAGTGTTAAAGATTGCTAAATTTACTATTGCGGAATTAAACGTTAAAAATGGAGAAAACAACGTTTTTACCTGATATCTACGTTCTAACGTAACTATTTTAATAAAACTTCATAAAAATCGTCTAAAGTTTAAAGTACAATGAAAATTGTACTTTAAAAGTTTTCATTTTTAAAAACTTAGTAATAAAATAGTAGTTTAATTTAGTAGGCCGGGTAGGTAGGGAACAGTTCTTTTCTCTAACACTACAACTATCCTCTTNGTAGATCAGATATAGGGCTTACCAGAGACGAGCGTGCTCTCACACCGCCATTCTTGCTTGGCTGGCAAAACACATCAACAATGTAATACGCACTGCAATAAGGTATACAATTAGTGTTAGTGAGAGACACCAATGGATGTGCCACGCAAGCGTGACACATAGGAACTGTTCCAACACCAGACAAACGTCACTAAGATGTTGGCTAAGCATTATGCCATGTCCTGCATCGTTTCGTCGCGTCCGACTCATCAGGGGTCGGACGATGCCCACCCAACTCTGGACCTTTACCGGACCCAGAAGAGCATATAGGGCTTATCAGAGACGAGCGTGCTCTCACACTGCCATACTTGCTTGGCGTCTATCACTCATACAAATTGTGCAGCTTATTGCAGTGTGAATAAAACTACCCACACAACGACTTTTTTTAAGACCATAATTCAAATCATCATTGCACGGCTTTCACCCAATAGTTTGATAAGTTATAGATATGAAATTTAAAGTAGAATAATGTAATTTTCAGACCCCGCAAACCCCATATCTCTATCTATTACAGAAGCTGAGCTATAAGTGTTCAAAAAAGTGCGTTATTTTGTTTATGGCCCACCCTGTATTATTAAATATAAAGCCGGATATGTCAGCTGTGAACCCAACTTAATATGGTTAAAACTAATAATAACAGCTGTTCCATGTCAATACAAATGGAAGTGTAATTTACTGTCGACTGTCGAGTTTAATCTATATCTTGGCGGAAATACAATCTATGATTGATAACGAAATCACGCGAGTTCAAAGACCATTTGATTAGTCTATAGACATTGAGTTGATTGCCCGCCGTTCTGAGCAGCATGTCAATTATTCACCCACGCGATCTCCCTCCTATCGATTATTCGGTGATAAATCGATATAAGAGAAAAGTCGATATTGTTGAAAGTCACGGAAAGTTCGAACTGAAGACTCTATCTTTCAAAGTAGATCAGTTGGCCAGTTTTTAAGTTATATAGATCTTGCGGTACTTTTGAAGCGTCTGGATTGAATCCGAAATAAACGACCGTTCTCAAAAGACAAAACCGACCGTCCCGAAATCGACCAATGACGATAACTTGAGTATAAGTTGACAAATTTAGTTGAAACTTTATATACATGTTTATTTTACCAATAGCCAGGAGATGATCGTTAGACAACGTTATCCGCTTAAACGTTCGCGCGCAACACTCACGTAAACGTAAGCTTCATACGTTCAGATTGGAATTTTTAGGCCGGGAAAAAATGCTACATTTTTTTTAGTAAAACCAACACTCAACCGCTGTGAAGTGTTACAGATTGCTAAATTTATTAATGCGAAATTAAACGTTTTAAATAGAGAAAACAACCTTTTTACCCGATATCTTATGTTCTAACTATCTATTTCATTAGTTCCCAAAGTGGGGGGCGCGCCCCCCAAGGGAGGCGTGCACACAAGTCAAGGGGGGCGTGGGACCTCAAGATAGCTTTGCTGTCCGAACGAATTATGCGATTATATAAAAATCCAAATATCAAACAAATTAGAGAACCTCAATGACGAATTCAACAGATACTTATCTAACCAAGTGATGACAACATTTACAAATTAACAATGGGTCCTTTCAGTGTTAACATAGATTCCCTGCCCGAAACACTTCAAGAACAAGCTTTAAAAAATAAAAAAAATGTTCCGCTGCCGATTTTGATAAAATAGACAAATCATCGTTTTTGGTTAATCATTACAAAGTGTATCCCAGTATATCACAGCAAGCACTTCGATTGTATTTACCTTTTTTAAGCACTTATTTGAGCAAAAAAGATTTTTCAGCCCATGTAACAATGGTTTATTTTATTTTTTTCATTATCTCATAAAATTGTGTAAGGGGGGGGGGGCGTAGGAAGATTTATTCTTGGCTGTGGGGGGCATGGTAAAAAAAAACTTTGGGAACCCCTGATATATAGTATTATTCTATGTATTAATATCATTATTACTGTACGTCGTACGTGTACGGGGTCACAACTTCCCTGACTTAGATTGATGACAATATTATGTAATAATGTTTAACGATAAAAGTCGAAACACTCAATAATTAAGTAGATTCGACTTAGTCCCTTTACGAGATGTTTGAATTATAAACGAAGCTACTAATCGAGTTTAGAAAACACTCGAGTGGGGTTTTTGTTCGGAATCGATTTGCTATTAAAACCTGCGGATATAGTTATAATTGCTCTTCGTCTGGTTCGAGTTTCCAGTGCTAAGCCTGGACGGAATGAGTCAAGAACACCATCCTCATCCTAGCTCTGTAATCCTGATTACCAGTGTCAAACGATTATCGATTAACCTGATGAAAAAGGTCGACAAACCGCAGTACAGTCGACTTTCAATTTAAATGTTTTAGAAGGTCTCGTAAATCGATTACGGTCTACTTAACGTGGGTTCACAGCTAGCTGATCCGGGCACTTATTCGGTTATATAGTTAACAATATATATTTATGAAGCCGTCGAGACGTATTCGCTGGTTTCCCCCTCGCCGTTCAGCCAGGTGTCAGGTTATAAACAAAACAAATATTTATCTACTGTTCAGGAAGGGATAATTTCTGCTGTTAATTTTCTAATCTATTCTTCAGTAACTTTCATTTGATAACCTACTAGAAATTAAACAAAAAAGTCTCACTGAGTATAAACGCACACAAAATTGGCAATTTACAAAAAAAAAAAATGAAAATTCCCCTCGTTATTTTCATAGCCCCACCATAAGAAATAATATGAACTATTTCATAATATTAGGACTGGTTGTTATAGGGAAGAATTTTTAGGGGTAAATTTTGGCGGTAAAAAGCACTATAGTAAATGTTATAATCCTTTTGTATTCTATACTCTTTTATTTCATTTGATACCCATCTAGAAAATTAAAAAAAAAAAAAAATGAGCTTTGCACATTTATGCGCTTTACGCATGGATATAATTATATTTTTAAACTCTCGATATTTTGGTTATATGTAGGTCAAAAAGTGACGCCATTATTTCAAATTTCACATCTCCAGCATGAAAGGTTTTGGGGATGTGAACCTAAGCACGACGGACAGACAGACACACCACTCTAAGCATAAAGGGTTTCGAGTATAATATGATCTACGAAACCCTAAAAATCAGTCCTACAAGTAGTTGTGCTTTACGTCGCATTAACCCATTAAAAAAAAAATCTTATTGCGCTAAATTTTGCACCAATTATACCTCTTTGTAATACAAACAATTCTACTATATTTCGTAACAGTTTACATCTGCTGTCATTTTTAAAATATTGATATCCTGGAAACATTAACGCTCTATTAATTTCTGAACTATTTCGCAGATTCAGCTGAAATTCACGTCACGTTAATGATGCCTTTCTAATAATAAATAATCGGTTTCACGTACTTTGTTGTACGTGTTCTAACGTAAGAGGTAATTTAGCAATTACTTTACTGGGACATCCCAAGTAAAATGGAGTAACTTCCATTCCAATGTATGATCGACATCGGCACAACAACATGTTTCGCCTTATCGAGGATGATATACGAAACCCTAAAAATAGTCGGCCTTACGTGCTTAATTCTCTCAAGGGTAAATTCTATCACTTGTCAAAGTTTAGTGTATGTATCCTAACTCCCAACTTCATTGGTAGGGGTTTTACTGGGACATCCCAAGCAAATGGAAATGGAGTAACTTCGAATCAGCCGTAGGATCGACACCAGTGGCGTAACTATGGGCCCACATTGCGGGCGGGCCCTTGGTGCCAAGGGCCCCCAAATCTATAAAACACGAAATCACCAATGTCGATGCGGGATTAATTTTCTTTTGATGACCAACTTTCTTTGGCGAGGGACACCCAAAAAGTTCTTGCGGGGGCAGGGGAGCCACCAATGCCCTATCTACGCCACTGATCGACCCAACAATATTTCAAACTGATAGAGGCAATAAAAAAAAAAAATCGGGTACGGGGTACCTCGGAACTTTTCCTCACTTTANGATGTGAACCTAAGCACGACGGACAGACAGACACACCACTCTAAGCATAAAGGGTTTCGAGTATAATATGATCTACGAAACCCTAAAAATCAGTCCTACAAGTAGTTGTGCTTTACGTCGCATTAACCCATTAAAAAAAAAATCTTATTGCGCTAAATTTTGCACCAATTATACCTCTTTGTAATACAAACAATTCTACTATATTTCGTAACAGTTTACATCTGCTGTCATTTTTAAAATATTGATATCCTGGAAACATTAACGCTCTATTAATTTCTGAACTATTTCGCAGATTCAGCTGAAATTCACGTCACGTTAATGATGCCTTTCTAATAATAAATAATCGGTTTCACGTACTTTGTTGTACGTGTTCTAACGTAAGAGGTAATTTAGCAATTACTTTACTGGGACATCCCAAGTAAAATGGAGTAACTTCCATTCCAATGTATGATCGACATCGGCACAACAACATGTTTCGCCTTATCGAGGATGATATACGAAACCCTAAAAATAGTCGGCCTTACGTGCTTAATTCTCTCAAGGGTAAATTCTATCACTTGTCAAAGTTTAGTGTATGTATCCTAACTCCCAACTTCATTGGTAGGGGTTTTACTGGGACATCCCAAGCAAATGGAAATGGAGTAACTTCGAATCAGCCGTAGGATCGACACCAGTGGCGTAACTATGGGCCCACATTGCGGGCGGGCCCTTGGTGCCAAGGGCCCCCAAATCTATAAAACACGAAATCACCAATGTCGATGCGGGATTAATTTTCTTTTGATGACCAACTTTCTTTGGCGAGGGACACCCAAAAAGTTCTTGCGGGGGCAGGGGAGCCACCAATGCCCTATCTACGCCACTGATCGACCCAACAATATTTCAAACTGATAGAGGCAATAAAAAAAAAAAATCGGGTACGGGGTACCTCGGAACTTTTCCTCACTTTAGAGGCCAANCACCAATTTTCTTTGGCGAGGGACACCCAGAAAGTTCTTGCAGAGGAGCCCCTAATGCCCTAATTGAAACCGGATCTCACCTCGTGCTTGACTCCTCCCACGTTGATAACGACTCGTCTGTTGAGGGCCTTTGATCTCATTATCATGAAGGGTTCGGGTGGCGGCCCACCACCACCCCCCTCTCCACCTCCCCCTGACATCACATCCGGTATACAGGATCTCCCACCGCTCTCCTGAAACAAAACACAATACAGTCATTAGTCATTATATATCACTAGTCAGTAGGTCAGTAGTACCACCAAAATGACAACTGGTGCAGAAGGGAGACAAAGTTATCATTTTGGATTAGTTTAGAAGGACTAAGTCTTTTCTTCCCTGAACTCAAAAAGTAGGGAGAAAAAGTAAAACAAGGAAGAAAAAGAAGGATTACCAACTTAATTATTTTATAAATAGTAGAGAATGAATGCGGCTGAATGTAGTGAAGTTGTTGAAATCAGGTTGGAGACACTGCTTTTTCGATTTATTTTTGTAATTGGCGCTTATCATTGATTAAACCTGTATCTATTAATTGTAATTCTTATTTGCCATTAGTCATTATATATCACTAGTCAGTAGTCAGAAGTACCAACCAAAATGACAACTGCGGGGCAGTAGGGAGAAAAAGTTTTATGATTTTGAATTATTTTAGAGGGACTAAAGTAAGTCTTTTCTTCCCTGAACTCAAAAAGTAGGGAGAAAAAGTAAAACCAGTGAGAAAAAGAAGGATTGCCAACTTAATTATTTTATAAATAGTAGAGAGAATGAATGCGGCTAATGTAGTGAAGTTGTTGAAATCAGGTTGGTGACTCTGCTTTTTCGAGCTTCTTTATCATTGTTTATAACCTGCATCTAAATAACCTTCTATTTGAGTTTAACTGCAATTCATATTTGTTTTTAATATTGAATAATCTGCTGTGCAAATAATTATTGCTATTTATTAAAATAATAAATAAAAACATTATATCAGTAGTCAGTAGTACCACCAAAATGAAACTGGTGCAGCAGAGGCAAAAAGTCTTATGACTTTGGATTAGATTAGAGGGACTAAAGTAAGTCTTTTATTCCCTGAACTCAAAATGTAGGGAGAAAAAAAGGATAGTCAACTTATTTTATAAATAGTGGAGAATGAATGCGGCTAATAGTGAAGTTGTTGAAATCAGGTTGGTGACTCTGCTTTTTCGACCTTGTTCATCATTGTTTATAACCTGCATCTAAATAACCTTCTATTTGAGTTTAATTGCAATTCATATTTGTTTTTAATATTAAATCTCTTATATCGTTCTATCTTCTGTTAAAAGTGCTAATAATTATAACTATTTATTAAAATAATACATAAAAACTGTGCAATGGATGAAGATTCGTTTTCTTCCTACTGGAGAAAATAGTTATTTTTGCAACAAGTGCGCAAAGGGGCACTTTGATGCACTCGAGAGAAATATTTACGCACGAGCCGCAGACGAGGGTGAAAAGGTTTCTCGAGTGCATCAAAGACACTAGCTCGAGTTGTACATTAAATTTTTCCTGCAGCTAGTTTTTCATCTGTAAATAAAATATAAAATAATAAAGTGTTCATCAACATGTAAGAGGCTTTACATAGAGGGTGGTCCAAAAGTCTTCCCCCTCCTCTTAACTTTTGAACGGNTGGTCAGTACTTGGATGGGTGACCGTTCTGAACTAATAAAAAACCATACCTATATTTTATTTTATTATTTGAAGTTTGGCGGTATTTTGACAGATGTAAACAAACTTTGACGACATCAAAATTAGCGCACTAATAAATAATTACATTCGCTTATAACTTTTAAACTAAATAATGGAATTTCATCGGGGTCTTTTATATTTGTTCCTTAATTTTTTCCGGTTACAACGATATGCTATATGTCAAAATCCTATTTATACTTTCGGTATTATTAACGGTCAAAGTTTAAAAATTCAAAAATTGATAACTTCAAAATGGCGGTCAATATCGAAATGAAATTTGATAGGCTTTTTTCAACTCGATCAGGAGCATTTTCGATTTATTACGATTTTTTTAAATTTTTGCTGCCTCAGCAAACTGGGTTCAAGATGGCGGAAAAAGTTGATTTTCCGGGCGGCACCACTACAGGTTAGGATTAATTTTTCTGCCAAGTTTCAACTCTCTAGGTTAAATACCTTAAGCGCTACGATGATAACACACATACATACTTCATGCTGAAAACCACTCAGGAGGTCTTAAAAACACCTAAAACAGATAATTCCGTTGANTCAAATTAGTTATGTTAAATGAAAACAAACTCGCTAATCGTGTGTAAAGTTGAAGAATTCTTCTTCTTTTCGTCACTAGAGTGGAAAAAGAGGAATTGTTCAAAACTATGAGACACGCATGCGCAATTAATACAGGTGTGTAAAGAATCACATTTTACGAATCTAAACAGAGATACAATGTTTATATTACGTATCAATCGTAGATAAAGAAAAATAACAGTGACACTGCAATTGTTAAAGATCGCCGAATCTATTGAATCGTATCTAAAAGTTTAGCAAAATAGTGTGCCAATTAGTGTGGCACATAGCTTCCTCATGTCCTATTTCACAGACAGACACGGAACCAAAATGTCCCTGTTGTCTGAAACTGATTTCTGTCTTGGAATTTTCTAAATCGATGACCTAAACATCTTTCTTTCTCCAGAACGATCACATAGCTTCCGTTACTTTTGGTAAGCTCGGAAGCAAAACGAAGGAAGAATCAAATTATAAACAAAAGGTTTAGCAAATTTTGTCCTTTAGCAATATTGGTAATAACTACTTTTGCTCTCCGATGCATGATGCATAGGAAAAGAGTTTATTAAGCAAAAGCCGAAAAAAAATCCGAAATTAATAACTCTGTTTTTACTGGAATTTCATGTCTGCAAACTTGGTTTATTACTGGTGGCCTTGATATGCTCTTAGAATGGGAAAACATGTTAATTCCAGAAATAGAATTAAAGCTGTTGTAAAAAATTACAACATGGAACATGATGACAGAAAACGCGAGTATCTATCAATTCTATATTTAAAATCCNAAAAAATTCTTATTTTTCACCGTAGAATCTCAAAATGCTATTAAAAATCCAAATGAATTAAATTACAATTTGATATTGTTCTCCAATTTGAAAAATTAATGGTTGCCCCTAGTGCGCGATTGCATGAAAGCAAACTTCCCTCTTTATGGTACGGATCCCCTCATGTTTCATTAATTTATCTCAAACCATTCAAAAGTTAAGAGGGGAGGGGGGAGAGACTTCTGTACCACCCTGTGTTAAAATGGTAAGATTTGATTAGATAAATACTATAACATCGGGTGGACCAGATTATCTGCCATAATGGAATCAATTTATCGAAAGTGTAAAGAAAATATACCCGGTGTACTATATTTATTATAATGTCATTAACACAGTAGTAGTGATCTTGAGATGGACACTATAGAATGCCATTTGTATTGGACGGGTTCCAGATTCGAATCTCAGCGAGGTCAGATCATTTTTGTCTACTTCTATTAAACACGTATACAAAGTGACTCTGACCCCGATGAGATTCGAAACTGGAACTAGTCCAATTCAAACGGAATTTGACATTTCTAGTCACTCGTGATTTCCCAGCAACGATTTTTAAAATACGCTAAATTACTCTACTGTGTTTTTCTCTTGTGTCATTAGGTCATTAGCGACACATCATGAAAAATCGGGTATGTGGTACCTCGGAACTTTTCCTCACTTCAGAGGCCACTAAAGTGCACTCTCCTGCTGCGAGCAGCAGGAGGAAGCATCAGCGTTGGACGTGGTTAGTACTTGGATGGGTGACAGTTCTAAATAAACTGATTTCTTATCATTC
>KZ654506.1:922-20013 GCA_001010745.2 Gerris buenoi
TCCAAAAATTCTGGCCAACGAACTCATCCTTTCTTTTGATATTATTGACATTTTAAAATTTGTTTGAAATTTTTAAGTGCGTCCTAACGGGAGATATCGTCTGGAGTGACACATATAATATACATACAGACAAAAAAAAGTGTTAAAATTTAGTAATCGATTCAGAATGGCCTAAAACGGATTTCCATGGAAATTTTTTTCAAAAATTCATACTACACAATTTTGAAGCGATTGCAATAGCTTAATAATTTTCTTCGAAAATTCGCTAAAATATTTCATTTTTATTACTGTGTACATTTTTGATTTAAAATTGTTTTCTATCTTCAATTACAAAGAGATTTAAAGAGAGGAAAAAAGTATAAATAAGTTACCATTTTCTAATAGCACAGCTTTAATTTTAGGGGACTTCGGTTTCTACAGAAGAGTGAGCACATCTTTACCAAATGTCTTTCATGGGCTGGACGTTTTAGGCTAGTGTTATTTTTGGCTTATTTGAACAACACTATATAAAACATGTAGATCAAATTAAGAATTATCTATTAGATTACACTTTTATAAGAAACTGTTTTAATTTGAGAACTTGCATTTATTGAGATACATAACTTGCATATATTGCAAAACTATTTTTTTTTAAAAAATTAACAAATTGTTGATTGATAAATTAAATCTAAAAATAATTTTTCCTCCAGAAGGGAGGAAACATTAACTTTCCTCCCTAGTTTATAGGGAGGAAAGGATCCCATTACAGCCTAGTTGTGAAAATCGTGGCGGAAAGTAGAAATCGTGGCGGAAAGTAAAAATCGTGGTGGAAAGTAACAGTAGAGCCAACTTATTATTCTTAAAAAAATCAGTGTTGCCTGTTTCGTAACTAATAGCAGTTTTTTTTTAACTCAATGACTCGACAGGTTAAAAGCTTTTTTATTAAATATTACAGAGTTTAAATGACACGTACTTTTGATTGCCGTGATACTTTAATTTTTATCGTCATTTTAAAATGTCGTATGACTTCATAACTGAGTTTAAACAAAACTTATAGAAAAGAGTCCTTGTAGAAAAGAGGTAGGTTACATCCCATCAGGTTATATTATTGTTTTTGATTTCTCGTATTTTAGAGATAAACACAAATAAATTAAATATTATTCAGTTAGTCATTTTGTAGTACATTTTGTGTATTATTAAACATTTGAGTTATAGAGTTATTATTATAATTACATAGTTATTGAAAGTTATCAGGGCCGCCCTTAGGCAGGGGCAACCGCCCCGGGCCCCGCGCTTTTAGGGGCCCGAGGAAAATTTTTTATGTTTTCTTTGATTTCTATAATAACTTTAAGTTATTATAGAAATCAAAGAAAACATAGTTGGAATTGATGAATTGCACATTTAATTTACATTATTTTTTTCTACAATAAGATGTTATAAAACTTTTTTTTTGTTTTGTTTTTAAAAGTCGTTAAACAAATTAAAGGTATAAACATTTGTAAACTTAGTTTTTAATACCTAAATAAATTGATAAATCGAAATCTTAGGTTTGTTTGTGTTGTTTTCCACCCTTCTGGAGGAAAAATCTTGTACGGACCACGGGAGCAAAAAGTCATAGCACCCTCGCTATAATTAACTCCCTCGGCTATGCCTCGGGATTAAACTTCATGGTTCCCTCGGCTGCGCCTCAGGAACCAACTAAATAACTCCCTCGGCTTCGCCTCGGGATTTAGACAGTATGATTCCCTCGGCTTCGCCTCAGGAACCAACAATAACGCTCAGGGAGTAATGACTTTGTTTCCTCCCTTGGTGCGTATATAACTATTTAATGTACAAATTAAGTAGTAACTGTTAAAGTTCTCTAATATGATTTATAGTTACTTAAAGTTCTACTTTGCATATAACTGTTGTATATTGTATATATAATTGTATGCATACCTAATTTATTGTCCTGTGTCAAAAGACCGCAATGTGAAAATTATTTCTTTGATAAAATTACATAATAGTTAGGACTGGAGATACAATAGATGCTACGGTCGCATGAAATTGTCACCTGAGGGCGGTTATTAATAGGGAGAATAGTGGAGGAGCATTGTATTCATATTTATATAATTGCGAAGCGATATAATAAGCGTCGGGTATTATGAGGATCCGAGGCTTACAACAGACTTGTTCCAGACAATAATTAATTGTTGCCGATACAATAACCCCTCAGGAGCCGGTTAGGCTTTAAATTAATTGTATTTTCCTGAACGGAGAAACGGAGTGAGATTCTACGGCGACTAATGGTTTTCTATTATTGAATAGGTCAGGTGGACGAGGCACTCGACTCGACTTCACAGACTGGGTGAAGTAGACAGAGATAGCAGGTGGAAAGATAAGACTAAACTAATGATGCTTTGGATAAGGGTAAAAGAGATAAAGACAGGTGGGGAAAGAGTAAAAAACAGTCGCAGAAAGGGAATAAAGGTATAGGAAACACACGGCCACGAGACGTCTAACAGTAATAGAAGATGAAAAGAACCGATTTATAGTTAGAGAAACTGTCAAACAAAACGATTAATAAATATAGGGATAAAGAAGAGAATACCTGAACGAGATAGAGAGAGGGAGTAGATAGGAGAAAAAAGAGGTTGAAAGAAACTGAGATACTAAATACTGTCAGGAATACAAAGAGAAAAGCGTCTGCTAAAACTAAGTAACAAAGAAACATCCAACCACATCGTACATACTAACATTTTTTACTTTCCCATATACCAAGTAGAAAGAAGAAAGAAAGAACTTATTTGTAAGAAAAACACTGCACCTCTTTACAAAGTGGAACATTTTATCTTTTATATAATCGAGTAGTGTCCCGACAACGGCGACGGGCGACGACGCACCTCTAAATGATTTATGACGTTAAAAATTGATGAGCTAAAACCTAGATTTGAACCAGTGACCTCCAGCGTATGAAGCCAATGCTCTACCACTGAGCTACCATTNAAACCGATTTATAGTTAGAGAAACTGTCAAACAAAACGATTAATAAATATAGGGATAAAGAAGAGAATACCTGAACGAGATAGAGAGAGAGGGAGCAGATAGGATAAAAAAGGGTTGAAAGAAAAAGAAACTGAGATACTAAATACTGTCAGGAATACAAAGAGAAAAGCGTCTGCTAAAACTAAGTAACAAAGAAACATCCAACCACAAAGTACAAACTAACATTTTTTACTTTCTCATATACCAAGTAGAAAAAAGAAAGAAAGAACTTATTTGTAAGAAAAACACTGCACCTCTTTACAAAGTGGAACATTTTATCTTTTATATAATCGAGTAGTGTCCCGACAACGACAACGGCGACTAAATGATTTATGACGTTAAAAATTGATGAGCTAAAACCTAGATTCGAACCAGTGACCTCCAGCGTATGAAGCCAATGCTCTACCACTGAGCTACCATTGACACTGAATATCCAGGCCTAAACCTTTCTATTTAAACAGTATATTATTTTAAACCTTCCTATAAACAGTATATTATATGAAGTATNAATTAAGGTATTAGAGAAATTGCCGTACATCGAAGCCAAGAAGAAAGCTGAAGTTGCGTGTCAATTTAATCTGCCCAAGTCGTTTTCATCTATTGTCACAACACCCAAGGAAAATTGTAAAGTTTGTCAAGGAAAAAAAACTAAGGAACAAGGAATACAATGCTCTTTTGAAGAATTTAAAACCAAACCAGAAAAACCTTCCGCAAATGATCAGTGTGCCGCTAAAGAATCTTCAGGTAAGCCATATAAAATTTCACCAGAAAACAAGCCAAAACAGAATGACAACAAGTTAAAACCAATTGCTATTAATACCCAAACCGAAAACGAAATGATGTGGGTAAATGATTGGGACTCAGGAAGTGACTCAACCTGTAGCAAAGAATCAAATCCTCAACTAATGTCTCCAAAAGGTTCGAAAAAAAAAGTCAAAAGAAACACAGTCAGGAAAGAAAAAGTCTAAACAAAAGTAATAGTTCGGGAAAATTCAAATTAATAACAAATCACATGAAAATCAGTGTCTGGAACTGCANATTCATTATAAATATAACTAATTATGTCTCAGCTCTTTTTCTTTGAATGAAATTAATAAGAAATAACTAGACATCACGTGGCTCTTTCTGTTTAAGTATTATTGGACAAAGCGAGACTCATTTATTTTAAATATAACTAATTATCTCTAACCTCTTTTTTTCAACTATATTTATTCTGCCCGTTACTGCGGGCCTAACGGCTAGTATAAATATAATAACAATAGGGTTTATTTTGGTCATTTTCTTTCTTTTTTTACTGTATTAAAATTTAAAATTGTTTTGACAGGTGAAGTGCCAAAAAATATCCACGTAAGTTTTTCCTTCCTTTTTATATTTTACATCTAATAAATCCACTCAAATCAGTGCCAGAGCTGCAGTATGAGACCCCCTGACCCTGGAGGGCCATCTGGGAACCCTCCTATTCTACTACTTGANTAAAAAATGGAGGTGGATTTTTCCGGCACTGAATGGCCTTAAGGAGGCCAAAAGCTGCTTTGATTATATGTACCTACATAATTTCACGTGGACTATTTCATCTACCTTAAATGATGACCTCCACTAACGCTCCATATCCTATCGTACTTGGGTAGTTATAGAAAGTTTATGGTGGTAAGGTGTGGCTTTTCGTAGACTAAATGTCACGTGAAAACTTTTTCTCGAGATTGAACTTATTCCTCCATTTCTTGGACCGCAGCTTTAAACAGATTGCATTTGTTATTGAAGGGAATCTAAGGCGTGGATGGGATAATCAAATTTTATATTGTAAATCACATCAAAGGAGTACCGTCAGTGGACGACCTCAACGTATGTGACTCTGTGAAACATCTATATTATTACAAAAGTTTTGTAAACAAACAAGTTCAGTGAGAGTAGTATTATACTAAACTGTTTGTAAGAGTGAGTTGGTTAGACCGGGGGGGAGAAGGGAGAAGAGACGGTGTTGAGCGGAATGTCAAGGGAACTGTGACGTCATTCCCGAGGCAAGAGGTAAGCGATCCGAGATATGAGGTACTTTGATTTGAAATGTCATTTAATTCAAACTGCCACTAGGTGCAAATATATTTTTATAATTCTAATCATAGTAAATAGACTTAAAATAGTCATAAACCGGGCCATACACTAGGCGTGCATTGCACGCCGTGCCATTTTTTATGTTGGCACGCCGTGCTTAGCATGGCACGCCGTGCGCCACACACTGTAAATGCAGTTTGCTCCGTGACGTGCTAGAAGTCAGTGTTCATTTTGTGATCTTTTAGTGTACACGCTCAGTTATGCCTGTGGTAACGAAAAATAAAGCATTCGTGATTGGCATGCTATATGAAGATTGGAAGGAGCAACGGAAGAGGAGGCAAATAAAGCCTAAAAATTGGTTTAAGACGAAAGATTACCTTACTCTTATAACTCGTGATAAGTGTAATAAGTATCAATAAACAACGAAAAGAAATTGGGAGACAGAAAAACGTTGTATCACTCATTTAAAACAAAATCCAGTAAGAATCTCTTGATGCTAGCGAAGGAAATGTAGCCTCAGATGTTGCAATTTTTAGCACGTGGCACGAGACTAGCCCACACACTAGCACGTTGGCACGTGGCAGGATGGCATGGCACGCCGAAAATCAAACTCGTCTTGATTCTCACCGTGCCATGCATTGCACGCCGTGCTTTGCACGGAGACCTCCATACACTGGCACGTTTCGTCAGTTTTTGGCACGACGTGCTGGCACGCCGTGCAATGTACGTGTAGTGTATGGGCCGCTTAATGCAGTAGAATCCCCTTCCATATCCAACCTAAGAATATCCGACTCCTCGGATATGCCCGATGATATTATCCGACCATGACACCCCTTGGATTAAAAAAAGCAACAATACTTTTCCTTCTATAGGTAGTGAGGAAAAGTAAAAATCTTCTTTAAGGGGAGGTTCTTTAATATCTTGACTAAGGTGAAACCCTTCTAAAGAGACGGAACTCCTTCTTCAGAGGTAGGTGTTGATGTAACAACAATTAAAGATTGGAATAAGGTAAATAATTAGGTAGTAAATTAACTAGTGCAATGCTTGCTATATTGAGCTGAGCGTGCATTTTAATCATATTTTTTTTATTTTTTTTTTCTATTTTACCAAATAGAATGACCCCTCATAAACGAAAATATGACAAAAGTTAACATAACAACAATATCTGTACTCATAAAGAGCTATCCAACGACATGCATCTTGAAGAGCATATACTATTTTAACTTTTGTACCCCGTAACCCCGTGTACAAATTTGGACCATTTTAGATTTATACTTTCCTGTAGTTGGTCACTATGACTGTGCTGAATTTTGTGCAGATCGGTTCAGCCNTAGGAAGGAGCAACGGAAGAGGAGGCAAATAAAACCTAAAAATTGGTTTAAGACGAAAGATTACCTTACTCTTATAACTCGTGATAAGTGTAATAAGTGTTAATAAACAACGAAAAGAAATTGGGAGACAGAAAAACGTTGTATCACTCATTTAAAACAAAAGCCAGTAAGAATCTCTTGATGCTAGCGAAGGAAATGTAGCCTAAGATGTTGCAATTTTTAGCACGTGGCACGAGACTAGCCCACACACTAGCACGTTGGCACGTGGCAGGATGGCATGGCACGCCGAAAATCAAACTCTTCTTGATTCTCACCGTGCCATGCATTGCACGCCGTGCTTTGCACGGAGACCTCCATACACTGGCACGTTTCGTCCGTTTTTGGCACGACGTGCAATGCTCGTCTAGTGTATGGGCCGCTTAATACAGTAGAATCCCCTTCCATATCCAACCTAAGAATATCCGACTCCTCGGATATTCCCGATTATATTATCCGACCATGACACTCCTTGGATTAAAAAAAACAACAACAATACTTTTCCTTCTATAGGTAGTGAGGAAAAGGATAAATCTGACACGACAGAACTTTATCCTTATCAGAATACCAAGTATAAAACAATACATGCAGCCGTGGGTTCTTTGTTATCATACTGATGCTGATCGCTAGACTTGGCTTCTTATTATCATGTAACGTGCGTATCATCTATACTTACAATCCAGTATTGTGCTATACTTGTAGCGAAGCTCTATATTTGTAGTTGTAAGGCGGCTCAAATGAAACGAAAACGGGGTTAATTGTAGAAGTTAGAGGTTCTTTAACATCTTGACTAAGGTGAAACCCTTCTAAAGAGACGGAACCCCTTCTTCAGAGGTAGGTGTTGATGTAACAACAATTAAAGATTGGAATAAGGTAAATAATTAGGTAGTAAATTAACTAGTGCAATGCTTGCTATATTGAGCTGAGCGTGCATTTTAATCATATTTTTTTTATTTTTTTTTTCTATTTTACCAAATAGAATGACCCCTCATAAACGAAAATATGACAAAAGTTAACATAACAACAATATCTGTACTCATAAAGAGCTATCCAACGACATGCATCTTGAAGAGCATATACTATTTTAACTTTTGTACCCCGTAACCCCGTGTACAAATTTGGACCATTTTAGATTTATACTTTCCTGTAGTTGGTCACTATGACTGTGCTGAATTTTGTGCAGATCGGTTCAGCCATTCAGGAGGAGTATGCATCAGAAAAAATGCAAAGTGTAGTATAAGAGCTTCTCTTCGCTCAGCTCAATAAAAAGGTAGTAAATTAGAATAAATATTCTTATGTACGGAATAGAGTAGAGTAAGTTCATTTTTTTAATACATACGTGTAATATAGATAAGCTTAACAATATACATATATTTAACTTTTAATCTGAAGTATTCGCTTTTTTTTAGGGTTTTGTAGAGACTTCTCAAAACCCTTATGCCGAGGGTGATATGTCTGTCCGTCCGTCGCTCTTTGGTTCATAGGGCCCGAACCGTTCAAGCGAAAGTGCTGAAATTTGGAACCCTGGTGCAACTTTTTGACCCAACCAGAGGAAAAATATACAGAAGTCCATAATTAGATTTGCGCATGCGCAATTCAAAAAAATGTGGTAAACTCAAAAATTTACATTTTTTTAAATTTTTGAGTGGGGTATCAAATGAAAGCTGCTGAAGAGTAGAACACAAATATATATATGCTTTTTTAAATTTTGCATTCCTTATAGGGGAAAAAAATCAAAATATACCCAAAAAAAAATTTCCCCCCCCCAACCACTATAGATTGGCTGGTGCTAAAATTTCGAAATAATTCATGCTAATGCCTTATTGTTGGGCGATGAAAATTCCGGGAGTTGATCCCAAATTTTTAAAAATTGTCAATTTTGGGCGCGAAATAGTGAAGTGCGCCCAAAATTTTATTTTTTTAAAATTTTGAGTTGGGTATCAAATGAAAGCTGCTGAAGAGTAGGACACAAATATATATATGCTTTTTCAAATTTTGCATTCCTTATAGGGGGAAAAAATCAAAATATACCCAAAAAAAATTGTCCCCCCCCCAACCACTATAGATCGGCTGGTGCTAAAATTTCGAAATAATTCATGCTAATACCTTATATTAGGGCGATGATATTTCCGGGAGTTCATTCAAAGATTTTAAAAATTGTCAATTTTGTGCGCAAAAATTTGGGGTGCGCCCAAAATTTTATTTTTCAAAAATTTTGAGTTGGGTATCAAATGAAAGCTGCTGAAGAGTAGGACACAAATATATATATGCTTTTTCAAATTTTGCATTCCTTATAGGGGGAAAAAATCAAAATATACCCAAAAAAAATTGTCCCCCCCCCAACCACTATAGATCGGCTGGTGCTAAAATTTCGAAATAATTCATGCTAATACCTTATATTAGGGCGATGATATTTCCGGGAGTTCATTCAAAGGTTTTAAAAATTGTCAATTTTGTGCGCAAAAATTTGGGGTGCGCCCAAAATTTTATTTTTCAAAAATTTTGAGTTAGGTATCAAATGAAAGCTGCTGAAGAGTAGGACACAAATATATATTTGCTTTTTTAAAGTTTGCATTCCTTATTGGTTTATTACTGATAAAAAACATTGTGACCCCCCGGGGAATCGAACCCGGACTCTTAAGATCGAAGACCAAAAATCATAATTATATAATGGGTATGCTTACTCATCTACAAAACCCTAAAATGTACTTGGACGCAAGAACTTCTCTGTGATTTTTTTGTTCTTCGACCATGCTCCGGTCCCGTAGGTGACTCATATGAGGGTCCTACTGTAATCTATAAAAGGCAGCGGCCGCGGCCCCGCGGTGGCCGCTTTTTCGGAGGTTGACGAGCGAAGTGAGTAGGGAGCAGAGCCCCCTAGTATATTTTATTTTAATATTTATCTGAACCTTAATATAGGCTTCGCATTGTTATTACCTAACCACGCATTACCAAAAAGATGCAGCGAAAAAAATGCTGTTCTTAGTAGCTGATACATAGGGCATCTTAAAAATATTATGTGCTAGAGTTTCCACTTGCTTCCTTTTGCATATCATACACATTTATTTAATATTTATAACAAAACGTAAAGGTTCCCGTTAACTATTATTTTTATACTGTTATGTCCGGATGTTTGTGACTGTGGAAGGACTCGCTATAAGTGTTATGACACGACTCTCTGCACTTAAGTAGTTTATTTCGGTGACATTAAAGCTAATATAGTGCAGAATATAAACTGGAGTATGATGTTTTCTGTATGTGTAATCCGTCATGTTCTAAACCGATCGAGTAAGTAATATTAATGCCAAAGGTTGATTTACTAAGTGGTGGGGAGAGTACGGTTTAAAATTATATTTTTTTATAGCATGTATTTTATCTGAGATACATAATGATAAAATATATTATTGAATATAAAAGTAGTTAACAGTTAAGACATTTTATTAAGCTTTCATCTTCTAAGCTGTGAATTTCGACGACAAATTTAGGATCTGTATCATTCTACAGCATCTAATTATTTAATATGAAAATTTAATTAAAAAGCACAAAAACAATCATATCAAATAAAATAATGACATCAACTATGGCTATATTTGTATAGGAAATTTGTCATGCAAATTTAATTATGAAATTTTGACGGTTTTTCATGTTTTAAGGGTAAAGTATGTCGTCATTTTCCACTCTCCCTCACAGTTCAAAGATCTTCTTGATTATATTCGAATAATCAGAGATGTTCGGTTGTAATAAATAAAGACTTTTTACTTGATTAATATCCAAGTTAAATAAGGGAATATCTGGGTTAAGCAGAGACACAGAACTAATATATAATATGATTTAGTATTAAGGTCAAATAAATGGTTTTAGAGGTCAAAGGAAGGGTAGGACAGTATATTATCTTAGTATAAAAGGGGTTCTAGAGGTGACCACACCCATACTTTAGTAGAAAACTTTACTTTCTCACTACTAGTTTAGTTCCATTCTATAGTTGGACTTAGCTTCCTTTCTTATATTTATAGATATGCACTCTCTAATCCAGTTACTCTCTTTTATTTACTTTCATTTCCCTGGAAAACAATCAAATGATTAACTTTGAACTCAAACACGCATGTTAAATCAGCATTAAACAAGGCTGTTACATTCAGCATAAGTATAGTTACCCAAAAAAATAAATTTCTCTGTCTTGCGCCAACTGTCTGCAACCTTGAGCTCCTAGGATACTCAGGTCCTTTTCCACCTCGTCTTTCCATCTACTTTTTGGTCTGCCAATCCTTCTTTTTCCGACTACGTTTTCCTTCCATATCCTTTTCACAGCTCTTCCGTCACCCATTCTTTCGACATGCCCAGCCCATCTTATCCTTCCGGCCTTCACAAATCTCACTATATCTTGGTGTTCCAAAATCTCTTGTATCTCCCGGTTCCTTCTGATTCTCCAGGTATTGTCCTCAAACACAGGACCGTAAATTCTTCTGTTACAATCTCTGGATAATAGAGTCCAGGTCTCTGATCCATAGCATACAACTGGCCTAACAAGCGTTTTATACAGTCTTATTTTAGTAACTCTTAATAATGTTTTTGATTTAAATAGTTTTATGTTGGCGAAGTATGCTCTATTCCCCATCATGATTCTGTTGTTGATCTCATTAGTAGTTTTGTTCTCTGTGTTTATTTCAGCACCAAGGTATATAAAGGAGCTGACATTTTCAAAATTAAGGTCTTCCAAGGTGATATTTTGCAAAAATCTTCTCTTTTCTTCGGGCGATATTTTCAAATACTTGGTCTTTTCTTCATTTATGTCCAGGCCAACCTTTTTCCCTTCCACTAAAAGTATACTAAATGCTTCCCTTAATGCATTTAAATTCCTTGCAGTGATAATAATGTCATCTGCATAGGCCATTACTTGCCATGTATTGTTAATGATCGTGCCTGTCTTAGCGATCTTTTTAACCACCTCATGGAGTACGAAGTTGAATAGCTTGGCTGCTAATAAGTCCCCTTGTCTGATGCCTCTTTTTATATCAAAGGAGTGACCAATACCAGTGCCCACCTTTACCTTTGATCTACTTCCTTCCAGGGTCATACTCACCAGATTAATATATTTTTTAGGGACGCCATTTCCCAAAAGAGCTTTTGTTATTGGCATGTATGTCTATGTTGTACTCAAAACATTTCTCAAATGACTGCCTCAATCCAAATATTTGATCCACGTTCCTCTTCCCCTCCGAAATCCACATTGATCATCTCCAATTATTTCATCCGCGTATCCTCTAATTCTATTAAGTAGAATATTTGATAGTACCTCATAGACTACGTTCAACAACAATATACCTCTGTAGTTTTCACAGATGAGTTTATCACCTTTTTTAAAAATTGGGCAGATCAAGCTTGTCAACCATTCCTCGGGCATTTTTTTTTTGACTCTCCATATTAGCAGCAAAAGATTCAAAAGTGAAAGATTCAGATTTTACTCTTTGACTGCTATTTTTTATAAGCTCAGCCACAATTCCATCTTCTCCCCCAGCTTTATTGTTTTTAAGTTTTCTTATTGCGTCCTCGAATCCTACAATACCTGGTTCTCTTATATATGACTCTGCTCCGGAATACTCTTGCTCTATACTCTCATCCTCCTGGTTTACTTCATTTTCTTCATTGATAGAGAATAATTCAGCGAAATGCTCGGTCCACCTTCCGATTATTTCTTGCTCCGTTTCTAATGTATTCCCTAGTTTATCTTTGCAGCCGTTAAGTCTAGGTTGGTATCCTTTTCTGATCCAATTAACTGACCTATAGAACTGTCTGGTTTCATTTTTATTACACAGACGTTCGATTTCCTCCACTTTTGCTTTCATGTTTTGTTTTTTCTTATTTTTACATAATCCCTTCACCTCTCTTCTTAGCCTTCTGTAATTTTCTTTGTTTTGTCGAGTGTTACGCTGTAAAGCTTTCATCCTGGCAGCATTTTTTCTTTCGATCGCTTCAGCGCAATCTTCGTCAAACCAGTCTTCATTTCTTACACTTTATTATCCAAGAGCATAATGTACTCTGAATGATTGGGTAGACCCAATAGACGTGTACAGTCTGTTGTTCTTGCGATGTCGGTGATTCTGCCAGTACAGAAGCCAAATTATCATAATTATTCACGATTCATTATAAATATAGGTTTATAATATAATTTTAATCATTCTCCTGCGTAGCTTAGTTGGAAAGAGCGTCTGTACTGGAAATACAGAAGGCCCGTATTTCTGTATTTAAGTCCCGGCGCTGGAGTCTATCTTTCTCTGTCTGTCTCCCAGTGTTAATAATGATTATAATTTGATTTAAATTAAAATATAATTTTATATAAAAACGTTAACATATAACTAGGCCAATCGCAGAAATTACACTGACTGAATTTGATCGGATCGGAATGAAATCGTCCACGTGTTGCAGGGTGGGTGTTGCAGGGTGGATTGACCCGACATCGTGCCGATGTCGGGTCAATCCACCCGATACGTGTGTTCCTAGCCTTATAGTAATAATGCTAAGTAATAATGCTTAGTAATAGCTAATAATTTCGAGTTGTCACTACTCGATTATTAAATGATAACTTTATATTGTAGATTGTAAACATCGTCTAAACAATACAAAAGAATGAAATTTAATGTAAGGAATTAATTTATCAGATTATGTATTTAATAATTCAACTTTTCTAGTTAATGAAATTAGTACTTTTAAATAATCACCGTCTAGTTTCTAGTTTGTAGAACAAAGTGTTAGAAAATAATTTCAGATATAAATCAGACCAGACTGAACTTTTTTAAACTTTTATTTTTGAGTACAGAATGGATCGTTGATAATCTGGAAATGAAGTGAAGCATATAACGAACGCAATTACCAGTCACAATAATTAATTCAACTCCCTCTAGAAATGTTTCGCTCTAAAATCTCTCTTCTAATTAGTGAAATACGTAATTTGTATTTTACCAGAATAACGCATTTTAATTACAAATAAAAAAAAACCTGGAATATTATTTTTTAATATTAGAATTGAATGCGCGTTAATCTTTTTTTATATTTTTGATATAAAAATATATGATACAAGGATAAATTAATAATTGATTTTAATTAAATAATAATTGTAATGTAATCTTTTTAATAATTTTTTTTTTTTTCAAAAAGACCTTAATGAGAGATTTTCAATTAAAAATTAATTGGCAGTTTAAATCTTAATATTTATTAGTAGTACCTAAAAATTGAATTATACTAATAGCCCAGTCACCAGCCGTTTTCGCTTTTAATTTTGAGAATCAACATCGATTTTCTTGAAAATTTGGATCTAGGTAGTATTTATAACCTTCAAAATCTACCCTGTGCCGAAGCGGGCTTTTGCTCAAGGAGTGAAAAAGCCACCCCTTTTAGGGGTTGAAGCATTTTTTTTTTATTAAAATAAACTAGGATATCGATAGATTGACCAATTCTAAGCAACTTTGTATCTATAAAGTTTTTTTTTTTAAGTTGATACTTTCCGAGTTGAGGATTGAAATTGTGAATTTTTCATTAAAAAAAAGCATATTTTTTAACCTTTTTTCACGAATAACTTAAAAAGTTTTTATTTTATCGAAAAAATCATTATGAAAAAAAAATGTAGCTAATATAAAAATAAAGAGATTCGTTTTTTTTTTTTTAAAGATTTCTCTAAACCTAATACCAACTGAGTTATTGCTCGTTGAAGGACAGTTATCTTACGAGAAACCCGAAATTGAAAACCTTGAACCTTAAATAACATGAAAATGGCGAAGTTTTTGGGGAAAACTCAACAGGCCTTTTTTAAAGAACATAAAAAAACCCTTTTCAAAAGAGCTCTTATAATCTTTTTGCATAAGAATTGACTGACTTATAACAAAAAATAAAGTCAATACTTTTGTTTTGTTTTGAAAAATTTAACAACTAGACCCTCACCGTTACCACCCTAATTGATTAATCGTAACCCATTTGCAATTAACTTCATTTAGGTGTTATTGATATGATCCAAGTGATTTGACCGGTTTGGAATGCTAATTATAGAAAAAATAATTAATTAAATTGAAAATAGCATTTTTGTAATTTTGAAAAAAAAAAAAAAAAATCTAAATAAACCAAAAACTATTCATGATATGAAACAATGTTACAATTTTTAATAGTAGGACTGTTCTTATTGAATTTTTTTTTTTTTTTTACCTTTTATAATAAAAATTGATTGGGATTATGTTGGTTCAGAGTTTGAATTCGAGCTCTACTATGTAGCTGATACAAGGCTTTTGAATTCAACCCTTTTCAAAAATAATGGTTGAAACAATTTTTTAACGCTTGAAATTCCCTACAAATTGTTCTGTAGGCTATTAATAGCCTTACAAATAAGGGATTATCGTCGAAAAACCAACTGTACTTTTATTAAAAAATTTTTTGAAGAAAACGAATTTCAAAGCATAGCGACAAAGACAGAAAAATGAAGCATACATTGGAGCAACAACAGCTGGCACATGGTGAAAACATTTTAATGATATTTTTTAACCTATGTGTATTTAGATATAAATATTCAGGGTGGTCAAAAAGTGTCTCCCCCCTCTTAAATATTGAACAATTTGAGGTAAATTAATGAAACTTGGGGGATTTGTACCATGTAAAGGGAAGTTTGTTTTAATACAATCGCGCTCTAGAGGCAACCGCCCATTTTGCCCCCAAGCGCTGAAATCGACTATTTTTATACTTTTACCCCATTCGGGGGGCGAAATATTGGAGATAGAAAAAAAGTTTAAAGTAAAATTTTATTATTTTTCACCGTAGAATTCAAATATTCTATCAAAAATATATACTCCAATTTGAATTTCTGAAGTTGGTTGGTCTAGGGGCAAAATGGGTGGTTGCCCCACAGCACGATTGTATGAAAACTCCTTCCCCTTACATAGTACTAATCCCTTAAGTTTCATTAATTTATCGCAAACCCATTATATTTTATAAAGATACTAACCGTTAAGCCCGTGGCAACAGCAAGAATAAATATGGTTGAAAAAAGAGCTGAGAGATAATTAGTTATAATATGAATGAGTCTCGCACTGTCCAGTTATACTTAAACAGAAAGAGCCACGTGAAGTCTAGTTATTTCTTATTAATTGCATTCATAGAAAAAGAGCTGAGAGATAATTAGTTATATAAATGAATGAGTCTCACGCTGTCCAGTTATACTTAAACAGAAAGAGCCACGTGATGTCTAGTTATTTCTTATTAATTGCATTCATAGAAAAAGAGCTGAGAGATAATTAGTTATATATAAAATGAATGAATCTCGCGCTGTTCAGCATATTTTGAATACCATGTTAACCAAATAGTTACTAATTGAAAAAGGGAAAACACAAGTAATCATCAAGTAAACAACACTGAAGATTACTAGATCAATACTAAGCAATAGTACTGGTTACATATACAAATAGTTTTATTTGTATATTAAAATTTCAATTTTTAAATTGTTATTAGAAATTACGCTGTTAGCCACACAAGGCATGGTACTTCTTGACATGAGAAACCGTCCAGTGACAGATCCAACCATTAATGGCACAAGTACAACTAGCTGTAAGTTACCAGTGGATCCCCAATGGATACCAATGGACCCTTACCAATGGATACGCACGTATAGTTTATTTTTTAGTTGTTTAGCAAGTCTTGTGAACACTATGTCTTTTCAATCGTGGGGGTGGGGGTATTTCAAGGGATGTGGTTGGTAGATAGGTTTTGGACTAAAGGCTTAGAATGATGGGATACAGAATCATGAAAGGACGGATATCTGGAGGTGGCTGGTCAGAAACAAAGGGTAGTTTTATTTTAGGTCGTTACAAAAGCATAAGGTTGGAAAAACAAAGAAAGCCTAAGTTACTTTTCTGAAAATTTTAGACGGAAGGGATTGGGTACGGTAAGAAAGAACCCTACAAGTAATTCGATGTCATATGTCCGTATAGAGTAAGTTTTAGTCTGGTTATATACCTACCGTTAGGCCCGCGGTAACGGGCAGAATAATAAATATGGTTTAGGAAAAGAGCTGAGAGATAATTAGTTATAATTAAAATAGATATTTAAAGAGATATTTACTGTTTAAATAGTAAGTTTTATGCAGTTATAATTAAAACATTTAAATAGGAAGTTTTGTGCTCCGATATTCGTTACATAGGTATGGCGCAAATAGTTTAGTATCTGGCTTACTCCCAGTAGCCCCGGGTTCGATACCAGCTTATGGCACATCAATTTTTAACGTTATAAATCATTTAGAGGTGAGTCGTTGTTGTCGTTGTCATTGTTGGGACACTACTCGATTATATAAAAGATACTCATTACTACGTATATGAGAAGTTTTGTGATTTTTAATGTAAGAGCCAATGTAAAAATTTGTAACCACGCAACAGTGGGTTTCTTGTCTTTAGATTTTTGTGTGGTGTGTCCAGGTTAAACGTCATAAAAAAAGAGGGGACTCTAAGGTAGCATGCAACAAATACTGGTATGAGGGATAGGGATTTGGTATAAAGGTTCACAAATACAATGTCTCAAAGCAAATGAAATAATATACTAACTTGGCGAAGTAAGAAACAAAGTTTAATTAAGCCTACGTCCTGTGTCACAACAATCTTGTGCTCCTAACTAAATAAAGGATAATTAAACAATTGTAATATGATCATTAACACAGTGCGTTAGTGAGAAAATGTACAAATTAAATGTTAAGTATGAAAATTAAGTTAAATTAGATATGTTTATATAGAAGGCAAAGTAATTACTGGTTGGAACTAAGTAATTAGAGTGTTAAGGAATGCCATAAAGCCCTTCTTCTCAAATACTTAATGTGTTTATGGCAGTTTTAACGCTCTCTAGCGGCATCCCACTCAACTAAATGAAATGTTTTCTCGCTTTCCCCCCACCCTTCTACCCAATTTATCTCGATACTGGTTTGTTTTTGTGGGTTGCACTCTTTATAACTCTCTATTCCAATTCGATGATTCATTTAATACGTTTAAAAGTTCTTTTTTCCCCCCTTCGAAGCTTAGCTTGAGAAATAAATCTACCTTTCCACATGACTTTCCCATTAGTTGGAATTAGTCGGTTTCGAAGATTAGTTCTTGTTAGTAAGGTCAATTAGTCAAGGTGGCTCAACCACTATGTTTTATTAAAGGAGTGGTCTCTTCTGTAAACAGTATCTCAAGTTGACATCTAAGTATTATATATCTTCTAAATTTATAGGTTAGTCTTTTCTCAATACTTTTAAATACATTTCTACATTATCTAATCGACAGTCTTAATAATTAATCACTTAATTAATTTAAAAAACTATAAATTTAGCCCTTTAATAACTAATATAGATATATTTTATTTGCTATAATTAATTAGAAACTACATATTTTCCTCTAAGACTATATGTGGGCTAATCCTCATGTACTATATAGAAGAAATCAGTTAAGTATAAGTAGTTGTTCCTCTCTTGCATTTGCAAACCCATGTGCCGAGGAACCGTTGTGCCCAGAAATTTGGAATTAATCTATGGCCGATTCTGTAACTTAAAATTTTCCATATCAAATGATCATATTTCAAAAAATATATTATAGTCAACGTGAATCTGTAACTTTAGTAGTTACACTAAAAAAAATTATATTTTTGGTTAGATATATTAACAAGTAAGTCGCGCTTCACGTAAGTACGTGAGGCGGTAAAAAAAAAGAAAAAAATAAATAAATAAAAGTTTTTATTTACGGTTTGATATAATTACTTCAACATCATAAGTGTTTTTAAAATTCATCAGGTTATGTTGCTTTATCGAATCTCGATGTCGAAATCTAAAGTGTCGCCATTATTATTTAAATTTTCGTTTTCAAACTGCTGAAATCTGAAATCATTTAAATTTATATTTATAATAAATTTATATTTTATAAATAATTTATATATTGAGCTACTATCCGATTTTGATGAAATTTAAAGGGTAATTTATAATAATAAGAAGGTCTAAGTATATGTTGGTCTTTTAACTTCGACCTTCTGCGCATGCGAACAAACTATTTTTTATTATCACCTATATCTTTTAAAGTAGTCAATTTTCGTTTTGTCGAAAGTAACTAATATATGAGACCATATTAACTTTATTGTAAATGTGTAATTACAAGATTAAAAGAACTTTTTTTTTTAGATTTTCTGTCATAAATCATTTATTTGAAACCCATCAAAAATGAAGATCGTAAACATGGATCATGTAAAAACAAATAAAATAACTCGCGGATTTTTCCTAATTTACTCACATAAAGCAAAATTTGCTGAAAACGAATATAATTCTGCTGAAAGATGGCTAAAATTATTTCTGAGCTACTCTAAAAGTTTTAAATGTCTAGCTACACGGGATGTTAGTTAAAAATCAATTGCTAGATTTGTACGGACCCTCAAACAAACAAACAAACAAGAAAGCAAGCTAATAAAAACGTAGTAAAATGAACAAAACTTCCTATTCCTATTAATAGGAAGTTTTGTTTATTTTGCTTCCGAGCTTACCGAAGGTAACGGAAGCATTGTGTTCACTTTTGAGAACGAAAAAGTTTTAGGTCTCCGATTTTAAAAATTCCAAGACAGAAATCCGTTTCAGACATTAGGGAACATTTTTGGTTCCGTGTCTGTCTGTCTGTCTGTCGGTCTGTGTGTCCG
>KZ654511.1:0-12850 GCA_001010745.2 Gerris buenoi
TTTGATTTCTATAATAACTTTAAGTTATTATAGAAATCAAAGTAAACATAGTTGGAATTGATAAATTGGATATTTAATTTACATACATTTTTTTCTACAATAAGATGTTATAAAACTTTTTTTTTTGTTTTATTTTTAAAAGTCGTTAAACAATTCAAGGTATAAACATTTGTAAACTTAGTTTTTAATACCTAAATAAATTGATAAATCGAAATCTTAGGTTTGTTTGTGTTGTTTTCCACCCTTCTGGAGGAAAAATCTTGTACGGACCACGGGAGCAAAAAGTCATAGCACCCTCGCTATAATTAACTCCCTCGGCTATGCCTCGGGATTAAACTTCATGGTTCCTGAGGCGCAGCCTCAGGAACCAACTAAATAACTCCCTTGGCTTCGCCATGCTCAGGGAGTAATTACTTTGTTTCCTCCCTTGGTGCGTAAATAACTATTTCCGGCCTTTTGAACTTGCTTACCGAACATGTTAAATATCATCTTCATGCTCTTTTTAGATAGATATAAGATACGTTAGTTAGATACGTGTAGGTAGATAAAAGATACGGTAGATAAGATACGTAGATAAGAAACGTTTGTTAGTTACATTTAGATTGAATATCCTGTGACAGAGCAGCAGCAGAAAGTAAACTATGATTTTGACGACGCTCATGATAAACTTTCCTTTCAAATTTACTAATTTCACATGGAGCTTCTCGTGTTCCGTCTTAGCCTTTTTCTTCTCCCAGAAATACAGGTGATATGTTAACAGGTTACCGTACAACATCTTAAACATAGAATCACATCGGCAACGTGTTTAATTGCGTGTAAGTGGTAACTAGGCGACAAAAAAGTGTTCATTGTCAATTCTTATCAGACTTCCTTTTTACAGTTGGCGAAACTTAACAATTAACTCTTTACCATTTATGTTTCTCTTAAAATAACTTTTCGACGGTACCAAATTTGGCCAAATGTAACGAAGGGGTACTTTCTCATGCGATTATATGATGAGTCATCACCTCTTGTGATGATATGGCTTTAAGATCATTATACTTGTATTACTTCTCTCCCTGATTTTCAAAATAATTATAAATTAATTATTTCGTAATCTTAATGAATTAATCTGTAAACCATTTTTTATTTTTATTTTTTTACTTTTCCTCACTACTAATAGTAGGAAAAGTATTGTTTTCACAAAAAATTTTTTTGTCGAGATTTCAACGGAATTATCCGTTTTAGGTGTTTTTAAGACCTCCTGAGTGGTTTTCAGCATGACGTATGTATGTGTGTATGTGTGTTATCATCGTAGCGTAGGTATTTAACCTAGAGAGTTGAAACTTGACAGAAAAATCAGTCCTAACCTGTAGTTGTGCCGCCCAGAAAATCAACTTTTTCCGCCATCTTGAACCCTGTTTGCTTAGTCAGCAAAAATTAAAAAAAAAATCGTAATAAATCGAAAATGGTCCTGAACGAGTTGAAATTTGGCACGAGTGTACCTCTCTGTAATACAAACAAGCCCACTAAATTTAATTTTGATATTGGCCGCCATTTTGAAGTTATAAATTTTTGAATTTTTAAACTTTGACGGTTAATAATACTGAAATAACATATAGGTTTTTGAATTATAGCATATCGTTGGAACCGAAAGGATCGAAAGCAAATCGTTAAGGAACAAATATAAAAAAAACCCGATGAAATTCTATTAATTAGTTTAAAAGTTATAAGTGAATATAATTATTTATTAGTGCGATAATTTTGAAGACGTCAAAGTTTGTTTACATCTGTCAAAATACCGCCAAACTTCAAATAATTAAATTAAATTTAGTTATTAAAAATAAGTTTTTTTTTTAAGAATGATAATAAATCAGTCTAATGCTGCTCCCTCCTGCTACGAAGCAGCAGTAGAGGCCACTAAAGTGGCCTCTACTGCCTCTAAGTTCCGAGGTACCACGTACCCGATTTTTTTTTTTATAATAAATTTCATTGGATTCCAACACATCCTGACTAATTTTAATTCTTTTCCTACCAATCATTAAAAAAACAAACAAAGATACTAAAATTGACAATAAAAAACAAAAACTGATTACACCATGGCATTTCTTAAGCTATTATAGAAATTTTCACGTGTTTTAGTTCAATATTCAAGGAGTGAGGTTATAGAGGGTTGGACACTGGGTTTAAAACCCTCGTTCCTTTGCAGCCTAACTATGTCCATTCCTTTGTACCGCTGCCGATTAGTTAAATGAGGTCACATATTATGGAATCGTCAAAAAAGGTATTTGATAAGAAACATTAATGATAAAGAACAAAACGGAAGCTTGCAATTGAATATTGTAGCAGTGTACTAGGTGTTAACTATATGGAAATTTGTTAGAGAGATAATATACACTCCCCGTCAAAATTAACGCACTACCTTTATACTGTTGATTAATAAGTCATTAATCATCATCATCATTCATCATCTCATATTTAATCATCAACGTTAATCGTATTTAATCATCATCATAAATTATATTTAATCATTATAATTAATAATATTTAATCATCGTCATTAATGATTCAATGGTATTTGCCATTGATTAATTGAGAGCTCTCAGGTATATTTATTACATTAGTACATTGTTTGTATGTGTCAACATGAATACACCTCTTAATTTAACTATGGAGGAAGCGATTAAACCCGTAGTGTTGGGTTAAGAAAGGCTTTTCTCAAAAGGTTGGTTGTCGACTAGGAGTGCATCTCACTACAATCAGCCGAGCTATTCGGCAGTTCCAGGAGTGTGGATATGATCGACAGAGGCGAAATAGGTCCACCCGAGATGCAAACTATAGAAAAAAGATCCTAATTCGACGACTTTTGTGTAAGCATAAAAATATAAAAGTGGTGCGTAAATAAGTCCGGTGAGTTTGTGGTGATAATGGTGAGTTTATAAGTCAGAGATAGTACAGGGCAGTGTTTGACGAGTAAGTGTCATCAAATCTGTAAGTCAGGATGCTTAAGGCTCAATGACGTGAGAGTGGGGGGCTGAGAAGATAGGGATGGCAGATTAGATAAAGGAATCACCTGTTATGAAAATTTAATCAGGAGAAACTGAAATGATTATAGAAATTCTATTTTCAGGGAACAAGACCTGGAGGCCGATTCTGTAACTTTTTTTTTTTTATATATATATCCACTTTGGCATTATTTATCAAACATCGCTATATATCAAAGTGTTGTTATATTATAATGTAGTGAATATGTAAAGTGATACCAGCGCTGTATATGGCCGTATACTGAACTACGGATTGACAGCTTTAGCATTTGATATATAACAACATAACCTGACGAATTATATCAATAACAATTTCGAGTTGCTATATATCAAACCTTATTTATCAATTTTTCCTTTTCCTTTTTTGAACTGTCCCCTTTATGTTTTATATATATAAATTTTAGAGGTGTCTTCAGGGGTAATAAAACGATTTTTTAAATTCTTTTATAAAGGTTTATAAAAGAATTTAAAAAATCGTTTTATTACCCCTGAAGACACCTCTAAAATTTATATATACTTATTTATCAATTTCTCCTTATATAACAACAGACAAAGTTACAGATTCACGTTGACAGGTCGCGCGCGCATCTTCATAACAACAATTTGATAAATAACAACATGAAAAGGGAGGTTTCAAAGTTACAGAATCGGCACCAGAGCCTCGAGACTTGATGTTAGAAATAGGAAAGAAGTTCTGGTATTATTCAGTTGAACTCGTCGAAATTTTAATAGGATTCGTTGAAATGGAAAAAAGTAACTATCTGAATTCCAAGTTACAAGGGAGCGACATAACTTTTCGACGAACTTCGAGTTCATTTCTTTGAAACTGCAGTTCATTCACTATTCAAAGGAACGAGTTCAATTGAACAGTTCCGGAAAATTCTGACCATTTCTATTTCCTTTAATCTAACCACCTCTTGTTACAAGGCTACATGTGTTGGTTAATGCAGACTTTTGTGTTAAGTCGAGTGAGTTCAGGGCCGGATATTCAATCCCCCCCCCCCNTAAAATAACTCACAGGCGAGTCTTAAAACAGAAACTTGCAATTTCGTTAATTTCACATAAAATTGTTTAACTAAAACGAGTCTCGAAGCGCGATCTTATAATCCCGACGTCAATTTCGGTCAAGCATATTTACTCTAGCGCGGCTAAAGAGGATTGGCATGACGCCATGTCCTGCATCGTTTCGTCGCATCCAACTCACAAATTGTGTACCTTATTGCAGTGTGAAAACACGGTATCACATTTCTGATGTGTTTTGCCAGCCAAGCAAGAATGACGGTGTGAGAGCACGCTCGTCTCTGATAAAGCCCTGTATCTGATCTTCTTGATCTGGTATAGGTCCAGAGTTGGGTGGGCATCTTCGGGCCCCAGATGAGTCGGACGAGACGGCCGATGCAGGACATTGCAGGCCACGCAAGCGTGACACATCCCTTGGTGTCGCTCACTAACACAAACTGTGTACCTTGTTGCAGTGTGCAAAAACACTGGACACGCACACATTGCTGATGTTAAAGTAATTCATTAATACGAAGTATTTCGTTACCATTGAACCGGCTTTTCTGAGGAAGAGGGAGAAGAAATATGAAAACATGACTGGATACTTGAGAATTCGTGTAATCGATATAGACAAGAACTCCGGAATAAGTCCCAACGATATCTGGCTTGATCCTTAAAACAAAAAAAGCAATCATAAAATAACTTGATGAATAGATATTATCACGTGTTGTTTTGTCATATATATTTGGTTCTGTGAAATCTGTTTCTAGCAACCTCTCTATTGATAATTATCAAGTGGTACTACAAAATCTCAGTAAAAACAACAAATTATTTAGGGAGTAAATTACTTCTAACGGTATGTAGACAGA
Organism: Gerris buenoi; assembly: GCA_001010745.2. Lineage (NCBI taxonomy): Eukaryota > Metazoa > Arthropoda > Insecta > Hemiptera > Gerridae > Gerris > Gerris buenoi. The sequence continues at coordinate 4,892 of KZ654511.1, forward strand.
AGTAGTCGACCTTGTAGTGCGTTGCGACCACACTGATGACTCCTATATACTCGTTAACTTGCCAGAACAGCTGCACTAGTTTGTTAGTAGCTAGTTTTACAGCCAGCTGATCTATTGGGACGCTGTCATCTATTAACCTTCCCATCATTAGTAGGAAAGGTATACCCATCGACAGGTGATCCACTTCCATTACTACCAGATCGAACACTGTCTGCAACATACCAACACGTAAATTACATTCTAAAGACAAAATATTTTTGAAGTTATATTGTCCGATATGTTACACATCCTGGGCGTTACAAACTGTGGTAGTCACGAATTGTTTTTAATTTTAAATTCTCAAGGATTTGGGCATAAATTTGATGTTTACTTGGAGCCAATTACTCAAGGTCTCTGGACCTGGATTTGGGCTTGATCCTAGGTAAGGCTATGGACTTACTAGGATATAGAGTCCTAGGTAAGTCAACCAAATATATAGTCTATGGACGTACCTAGGATTAAGCCCAAATACACAATATGACACAAAAAGGCAATTTGGTGTTAGTCACTATTTGTATTTTAATTATTATTTAGTACAGGTACTAAACAGCAACCAAAGATCAAGAAGAAGCGTAGGCTGTCTTTAAATCAGTGGTTCTAGAAGCGGCGGAGGAAGTCTGTGGTAAAGTAAGATGTGGAGGAAATAACGTGAAGATCAGGCGATGATGGAATAAAGAGATGAAGGAATATATAAAAGAAAAGAAGAAATAGTGGAAAATACACCTTCAAAATAGGACAAAAGACAGAAAGGACGTACCAAGAATACAAGATTCTACGAATTAAAGTCAAGAATATGATTAGAATTATTATAACAATTATTAGACAGAATTATGATAAGAATTATTATTGCTTAAAAACAAAGACTAGAAAGAGTTTAGGTGATTCCTTGAGGAAAGCTATGCAGACAACCAAAAAATATTTTAAAGAAGATGAGAAAGCCCAAACAAAGTTTGTCCTTAGTAATGAAGGTGAAGTCTTAGAGGAGGACAAAGAAGTAGTGGTTTGCTTGCGAGAATACTTCTGACCTGCTGAACGACGAGCCAGATAACAATGGTGGTTATAGAAACCTTTGGTAGAGGATAATGTACAAGACGAAGACCCAGGAGAAATCTCCATTGAAGAACTTGGGGCTGCCCTAAAGAAAATGAAACTTGGGAAGGCAGCAGAACATGACTCGATAACACCCGAATTTCTGAGGCGTATGGGAGAGGCCGGCAAAAACTCATGGCTTCATGTGATTTTAGGCATCAAGGCAGGCAAGAATACCCAAGGACTGAAAGGTACCTTTTATTGTGCCGATCTTTAAGAAAGGGGATAACCACGCATGCCAGAACCATAGAGGAATTTCTTTACTGAGTGTCCCCAAATATTTAATCAGAGGTTTTAACGGAGAAGATAAGAAGAAGAACAGTGTGGCTTCTGAACCCATAGAGCAACCCAGGATCTGATTCCCACTATGCGGCAACAATCTAAGAAGGCTATCGTGTGGGATTAGGAAATTCATTTCTCCTTTATTGATCTCGAGAAAGCATTTGACAGCGTAAAATGGCATGAATTATGGAAAGTCCTTAGAAAACTGGGTGTACAGAAGGCCCTCATCAAGAGAATTCAGAGTTTTGACGTCATCTGTAGGAATTGTGTTAGAACCAGAGGCACAACATCAGAAGAATTCTTCACCACTTCAGGTGCCTGGCAGGGCGATATTCTTACCCATACCTGTTCATTATTCTTATGGACGATGTGATAAAAGACTGCAAGAGTGAGATGAGACCCTTTAAGGTAGAGAACTGGAAGATGAACCCAGTGATACTTTCATTGCTGGCATATGCCTATGACGTAGTTTTCTGGGAGGGTCAGCAGAGAGGCTACAGAATAACATGGATGTTTGGGCATCGCGTGGTTTATGGATAAACACAGCTAAAACAAAGAACATGGTGCTTTGCCGGGAACCGAATAATCCCAGCTAAAACAGGAGGAAGAATTCAAGTACCTTGGAGCAGTCTTGAGTGCGGATGGCAAGCCAGATAAGGATCTGAATACTACGATCACAACCACAGGGAGGTTGTTCAATGACCTCAGAAGAGCCTTTCTAGATAAGAGAGAAGTCTCTACTAGAATGAAAATGGCGGTGTATAACTCCACGTACTTACCCACGCTGACATATATGGTTGTGAATCTTAGGCACTAACTTCATATATAAGCAGTTGACTTCAGAAAACAGAGATGCCCTACCAGAGACGAACTGCGGGTAAGACCCAAAGAGATCGTGTTAGAAACCAGATCATCAGGAGGAGCGTCCATACAGAGCCTCTACCGGATAGGATTAATAATCAAAAGCTTAGCTGGTTTGGCCACGTGGCTAGGATGGAGGACCACAGAATCCTTAAGCAAGTGACTTAGTCAAAGTGTGAGGGAAGGCGGCCTCCAGGCCGTCCGATAATGACTTGGCTAGACTCCCTGGATCCTGCTTTGGGTATCAACCGTAGAAATGCCAGGACAATGGCTTTGGATAGAAGAACTGGTGTCATCTTCGTACATGTGCATCCTCTACACCGAGAGGTAGCAGAGGACTGGAATAAGTAAGTAAGTAAGTAGTGCAGGTTTAAAGTTACAATTGAAATTTAGATTTAAAATAAAATAAATAGGTAGGGGGCCTGGGTAACCCGGAGTAGAGAGCGCTTGCCTTTTGATCAGGCAAGTATGCAGTATCGGGTGTGGTTAGAAGGATGGGGGTGTCCACTTGACCTTGAGCCCTGGATTCAATTTCAAGACCAGGCCCTCCGCTAATATTGACTAAGCATTGTTTAAATAAATGGGCGGCTGCAGCAGCATTTGCGATTTCGCCTCGAGGTATAATTTGTTTAACGGGTTTGCAATAGGCTATTTTGCTTAAAGATGACGGCCGTAGACATCAGTTTTCCCAGAAAATCGCATTTAATCCTTTTGACGGCCTTAGTTAAAGTGGCGGCTATAATTTTACTAGTTTTAAATTTATTCCAGTCTTATAACATTTATTAAACCAGCTCCCTGACATTTGAAGGTATCTGATGTCAATATGGTTGCTCCTCTTATGAAAAATGAGATTCTTCGGAAGATGTTAGCATTTTCGTTGTGGACAACCCATGGAGCTGGTTGAATGTTATAGAATTATAACATTCACACTAGAGGAGCAAGCGTATTGAAATCAAATAAGCATCTATTGGAGCTGATTGAATGTTATAGAATTATTTTACACCAAAACTAGAGAAATGAAAGAGTAGTCAGTAGTTCAATAACATAGCAACGTCTTCATACAAAACACTTGTAACTGAAACAATTATTGACAGACTACTTTTTTTACACGACGACAAGTAACTTTATGTTACCTTACTTTATTTCTTAAGTTTAAGTATGCTACTTTGTAGATTATTGATAGAAGGCTGCTTTAAAACAGTCGAAACCGGTGAATGGTTTCAATAACTATTTTTTGTGTGAAGACGTTGTTTGGTTATGGAGCTAAACCTCTTTGATGATGAGTCGCTCTCACACACTGAAGAAAAACACAGTCAAGGACCAAAAAACCGTCAAATGGACCAAGATAGTAAAAATAAGTAGACTAAAATATTAGGATAGTAAAAAATAATAAAAGGGTCGGATGCTGAAATAAAAATCCGCCACTTGGGATGTTTGTCAGGAATGAAATATATAAATGAGGCAACGTGTGAACTATATCAAGGATAAAATAACTGAAATTAATGTTTTGAAAAATAATCTGAAGTAACACCCATACTTAATTCACAGATTTCTTCCTCTTGGCAGAGTCGGGACTCGAACCCAGATATTCAAGTACATATGACTGCAATCATCAGGGATCTGAGAATTTGTAATTAATTTACTACAATAATTAAATGCAAAGAGATTACTAAACTGTAAAGAGGGCTTCCTGTACTCTGTACTCAAAGTAGTAGAAGTAGAAACCCGTCAGTAATACTTCCAAGTGTAACAGGGTCAATAGGTTAATCAATACAATATTTATACGGAAAAACTTGTCCACGAAAACCAATATCTGCAATCAAACAAAACAAGTTTGAAAAAAAAAATAGAAAAGTTCTGTTTTCATCATTATAAAGAATTAGAAAGGCAACAATTCTTCAAATAATAATAATAGCTATGGGACTTTCCCCAAAACTTACTTAGGCTTTACTACTCAATACGGGGTGATATGCGTGTTCCTTATCAGTGACAATACCTACTCGATGTGCGCATTTACCATTTGGATCATAAGCCCTATATAAATGTGCATTTCCGGAAATCATAAATAACTTATAACAAAATTATACTATAATAGTAATATAATTTTGGCAATATCTATTTATGATATCTGATATGAGTAAATCCGGCCCAAAGGACCAAATTAAATGGTGCGCATCTGTCAATAGGATGACAAGCCTTTTCAGTAGACACTCCCCACGTGGCATTGACCACGTGGGTTTTTTTATAAGGTGCAACATAAGGTGCCACAGCTATAAGTAGGTAATAAGAACCATGCTTCGTCCGCTCGGCGTCCCCCCACTTCACATGATAAGCCTAGCTTATCAACACTGTGGAAGTTTCCTTCCCGCTCCCGCTTGGAATCCCTCAGTTCAAGCTTATCTTAGACTAGGGATTCCATGATCGGGTAGAAGAACTTAATTTCAACATTTTTGATAACAGAACTTAAAACACTGTTAGCAGCTAATAATTTGGAAATAAATTAATGATTCTAAAAGGTTTTTTATGCTCTTTAAAATTATTCCTTAGCCCAAGTCTGCCACCATCTAGTGTTTCCTAGATGCCTAGATGGTGTTGCCGCTGACTATCACAGCTTTAGAACGTTCTTTCAAGAACAGTGCTGGCTTGGAAACAGCTTAGACCCACTAGATTGAGGGTGGAAACTACAGACAGCCTGGGTCTAACCCCCATTCAAATGAGAAAGGAACCGGGACCACAGCCCTTGGCTACAACTAGTCTTCTGTAGCTGCATGAAAAGGTGCACCAGTGTAGGACCTATAAAAAATCTGGACTAAAGTGCACCACAGACTGCAAAAACACTCTGGGACTTCGTGCCAAAACACGCCTACTTATTGAAATCGAGGAGAACTTTGACGGGGATGTCACCGAAGCGGATGATTTGGAGTATCAATATTTAGTTGACGGCCAAACGGAGTAACGAAATCGAGTATAATCTTGCATTTTACAAAATTTCGTCAAACTTCAAAGTCCTGTAGAAATGGGTTAGGATGGCATAAAATTAAGTTTGACTAGTGCATGTTGTAGGAAATTTCGTCTTCTTTCGTTTCGGAAGGAATACAATTTTCTGATTTCGATTTCGTTTATGAGTTATGTATATTCAAAATACTTAAAAAGCCATAATTTCGCCGTTTTTCGCCTACCAATAGTTGTCCCCAGGGCTTTCGAGGTCACAAACTTGGTTTCATGTTCCTCTTACCAAACTAAAAAGTCCTAAAAAAGAAAATTTATTACCCAAATTAATGTAAGCTAGAAAGTATTTATATATTGGCCTATAAGAATTAATTACTAAAAATTAATTTATCAACGACTTGCTTTAATAATCCCATGGATGTCCATTGAGGTGATTAACATACAGAGACTGAAGAAGATGGTCCAGTAACCGCAGCTGAGTGTAAATAAGGAATTTATCTTTCCACAAGCGAACTCCACGCCTCTGCAAATAGTGACATAAAATTGCTTTAATTTGAAGGCATTTCAATAATTGGACTTTCATTTTTACTTTTTTTATAGGTTCTGAATAATATCTATTAGGTAATTTACTTAAGTGAACACAAATATGAGGCGGATGTTGGAGGGTTTAATTCATTGACGAGTAAGGAGATAAACTAGATTTATTAAACATTAACTGATTCAATTTCTAGATAGAGAGAAACTGGAAATTATACACATAATTAACGTTCAAGGGTTCTATGCTGCATTGTATGTCTCCTCACAACCTAGGTTGTACTCCGACTTATTCTCTAAAAACTACTTTTTTANGGTTGTGGTAAGTCTGTTTCATAAATTCTTTTAAAACTATAATTTATTCGTCCAAGAAACAAAGAAAATGCAAGAATAATAAACCAAGTGAAATATAACTATCTCTGGAACCGGCTGGGACTCGTTAAGAGGAAGTTGTTATAGATGTGGCTCCACTCAGCATCCAGTAGTATGTTTAAGTAATGGTCTGTCGTGCTCTGAGGTAACACTTCAAGTTCATCAGAAGGGCCCGAACTATTCCGCCAGGGGCCGAACTGGGTTGTGGATAGAAGGTGTAAAAGGAATGCTATAGGTACCGTGTGGTTTATAGTTCACAGAGGAGAGAAAGGTATAGGAGGTAAGTAAGAAGTCAAGTATAAGAGGTATAGAAAAGAGTGATAGAAAAGAAAAGAAAGATTCAAGTCAAGTGGAGAGAAAAGAATGAGCTTAAAAGCCCGGTAGATCTGTATTTATAGTCAAGGGGGAGAAGGGGGGTCTGCCACCCCAAACTCCTGGAGGGGAGAGAAGTGCGCATGTCGGAGTGCCTCTGGAGAGGGGACGCTGGGCAGACAATCCCAATACCCCTAGGCCTAGGAAATTCCGGCCGGGATAGCAACACTCCTTCTACATCCCTGAGTATATTTTATAAAAACATGATACCATACATTTCGATACAAAAATGCAAAAAGAGACTCGCGGGTCAAGGCACAAATAGGTGGGTGTCACCACGGCTCATTATAAAAATACTTCTCAAGTGAACGAGGATAATGAATGTAAATTTGAAAATAATATCCACGAGAACAACATGGAACAGTCAAACTCAACTGATTAAATTTTGAAGTTGAAATTGAAGAGAAAACTGTAAATACGGAGATTGATACTAATGCAGCTCTTAGCTCATTTTCATTCCAAGAATTTACACGATTTTGCTGTCCAAGCAAGCGTTAACGAACTAATGTGGAGTTAAGAACATACACTGGAGAGATGTTCAAGCCGATGGGGGTAAGCTTTGTACGCTTGAGATAGTTCCTAATTTAGAAACAGACTCTCGTTTCAAGACAAACCAAGCAAAATCAATGTCATGTTAATCACTAGAACATCTCAGATTAAATAATAACGAATTCACGTTACAAGATTGCTGTGTCTTCAGAGGAAGGCGAATCACGATTACGCACTATATTAAATATATATGCACTAGGAAACGTAACCACTGATTCCTTGCATAATCTCGGAGCGAGATGTATTTACCTGTTGAGAAGATAGAAGGGATATTTGGGCTGAAAGCAGAATTCCGATGGCATGGTGCCTGTCTGCGTGCTCCCGGGGTGCGAGCAACATTTGTACGTCGCCTGTTCTTCTATACAACAGAAACTTCTATCCGTCACTACGGTCTCCCTGAGAATACTGCAGGGAGGGAGGTACGCGCCGTACTCCACCAGCCACTTCATGATGATGTTCTCTGCCAGAGGAAAGTAGACCATCTTAGAGCTCAGGGGAAACGCCAGTATAAACGCCATTACACCCACTCCTAGTGACAGTACAAATCAACAACCACATCACTAAACCTAACTTTACTACATACTAGGCATGTGCAATGTGCAATTAATATTAGGGGAGACCGGGGTTAGTTGTCATAGGTTTTTATTATCTTTTTTTTAAGTGATCTTTAGAGTGATTCTGGTGAATTTTTCCGATTGCTTAATTCCTTGGCAACGAAATCACGTATGAATCATTAATAAAAGCCATGTTTAGGCAGCCATAAAACACATTTTTGTATAGACTGACAACTATGCTAAATACCCCGGGTGCTGGATAAGTTGGCATATAATGATAGGCATAGGGTTAAGTTGGCAGAATACTATAATATTCAAGAAAAAAAACAAAAAACGCCATATTACCCCCCCCCCCCCC
>KZ654512.1:0-17834 GCA_001010745.2 Gerris buenoi
AGAAAATAAAAACTATTTTTGTTTTTAATTCATGAACTTTGTGAATGAGTTTTGCTCTGTTCTTTTTATTATTATTATTATTTATTTAAGACATACATTGCTAAAACCAAATTTTCCTCTAATTCTAAAATGTTAAAATATCCTCAAAACTCTTTTTTTAGTCTATTAAATATTACTTAAGTATGTTCCAAAATCTCACGATCAATGTATACATAGTAGAAATTTAGCCCTCTTTGTTTTTTGTTGTTTTTTTTGCTTATTTTGTATAAGCAATGTGAGAGAAAAAAATCTTGACTAGCCTTTGATTAGTGGTCAGTTTATTAAAAACTAAAACTTTTAAAAATAAAAACCATTTTTTAAAACTCTAAAATCTATTTATCATTGCTATCAAAATATTAAATATAATTTTCTCCAATATTCTTAAAGCAAAAAGTTACAGCTAAATCCCTTGTTGCAAATTAAAAAAAGACAGTAAATATATAAGAATTTTATTTAAATAATTACTTTAAAGTCAGGAAAGTTGGTCCTTTTGCCCTGATTACAACTTCATTCAAACTCACGTGTTCTGATGTATACAAATTTTCAACTAATGCTCTAATTCACATAGCAGTTTTATTTTTGGTAATGTATTTATCTATTGTAATTATTTTACGAGTAGTGTTATTGCGGAGGTTGGGGAATGTCTTTGCCTTATTTTGTACATGTGTTGTGTGTAATTTAGTTAGTTTTGGTAGCTAATAGTAGTGTTTTGGTGTGCGTGTGTGTGTGGTGTCGTTAGCTTGTTGGCTGGTTGCAGATGACTGGTAACAATGCTGGCGGTAATACGAGCGGTTCCAATCCTTCCGCTCCCGGAGGTACTACTTCGTCAAACGGAGGCCTTGGGATTCAACTGTCGGGAAGCTACGGACTTACTGCTACACCTGTCCAGGGAACTAAGGAATGGCATCAGTCAGTCACTCCGGATCTTCGAAACCATCTTGTTCATAAACTGTAAGTCACTTAATGTTATATCTTTTGTGAAATGTGTGTAAGGGTCGCATCAATGCTTTTATCATACTTTTATAATCCATAGTATCACTTTTGGAAGTCTTAAAGTAGTTTAAGCTTGTAACCTTCCTAAATATCATTTGGAAGTTCATTTTATATATTGAAAGAATGCTAGAGCTTTAAGTCAATACTGTTAAAGAATGAAAATGTGTAGTTAGGTCTACTAAGGAATTAAAAGTATTAGTTGGGTACAAGCTTTAGTCAAATACAAAATTTGTTGGATTACCTGAATTCAGGTAAAGATGGTGAGTGTACGTGAAACTCAAATATATAAGTTTTTAAAACTTAATAACATTATTTTCTCTTAACAAAATTTAATCTTCTAGTCAGTCAGCTTGAATACTCCATTAAGGGGTTGAAATATCATCAAAGTGAGCCTATTTAATTCCTTAAATGACCCAACTAGTCAAGAGATAAAATTATTTTTATATAGGCTCTATTTTTTAAATTTAGGCCGTTATTTCCTTATCTACTATGTAGGCAGAACGAAGTAAAACTTATTTTTCCCTAATGAAACCCTAAAAATTCATCTTCTTTGCTTCAAATATTTTATAAATTATAATAAATATATGTGATAATAATTATGCTTGAGAGTTAACAAATATATTTAGGAATTGTCTTGTAGGTAGAAGGAAAAATATTAGGTACTTTACATTTAGAACTTTGTTAATTTCTAATTTGTTTTGTTCCTTCCCTGTTGAATGAATTGTTTATAACAAGTATGAGGTAATACCTCCGTTACACCTCAGGTAGTACCTTTAATATTGTCTCTCAATCTGGGCGCACATAGAGTAGGGCAGAAATATATGACACCTCTTAGGGCAGTACTGAACAACATGTGGCCTCCCAGCACTTGTCCATCTGGTGTCTCAATAATCTCATATATTTCTGCGGTGAAAAAAAAAAAAACCCTGTGTCTCAAATATAACCCAGCCTTACTTTGTAACTTTTTTCATGGACGTAGAAATGCATTTAGTTTTGGATGTGTTCAAATATACTATATCGATCCTGCTGTTGTAAAAATCACTTCTGGTTACAATTGTTTAAAAGCAAGCTTATGTGTTATTACAAGGTAGTGCAACAAATGGCTTTTATTAAGTTTATATTATAAGTTTTGTGACCAAGTTTTAATTTTGTTGCAGGGTGCAAGCAATATTCCCTACTTCTGATCCTCAGGCTATGCTGGATAAGAGGATGCACAACTTAGTTGCTTATGCTAAGAAAGTTGAAGGAGATATGTACGAAATGGCTAATTCTAGAGTAAGTGAATTTTATATTGATAATAGTATTAAATTTCACTAGTGTTTGTCAGGGGTTGGCAACCTGGCATCAGCAGTGGATTTTGAATGTGCTCTCGTTTTACGATATAACGTAAATTGTGTTTTTTTCCTTGTCGGCATCAAAAAACGAATTGTTTAATGCATATTGACAAATACTGTTTTATTTCCACCTATTACAATGCTGGATTCTTAGTAGTACTTCTATCAATAACCTGTTCCTGCATTCTTAATCCTTGATAACACATATCACAATCCAAAAATATGAACACTCCAATTTTTATAACCAATATTTATTTGGTTTTAGACTAATAGTGCTGCTAATCGATTTAAATTATTGCTGATATAAATGTTGTATTTATATAAATATATATATTTTTTATGTTTACTTATTAATTTAATTATTTTCAGTCTGAGTACTACCATCTTCTTGCGGAGAAAATTTACAAAATTCAAAAGGAGCTTGGTAAGATTTTTTAAATATTGTTTTTACATATACTTCTAATATTGCTAGGCTTTATAATTTGACTTTTATGACAACTAAGTTTAGAATAATGTTTTTATTTTGTATAATTTTTATTATTATATTTATTTTTCATTATACAATAAATCACCTTAAATTTGTCATATCTACTTTCTGAATATTATTTTGGATTCTTTGTTTGTTTTCAGAGGAGAAACGACAGAAAAGGAAAGAGCAGCAATTGCAACAGCAGCAGGCCCAAGCTCAAGCTCAACAGCAAGCTCAGCAGCAGGCTGCTCAAGCTCAACAGGCAAGTGTTGCTCAGCAACATGGTGTAGTTAGGGCAGCACTTGGTGCCCAGCCTGTTGTCAGGCCTCCTGGTCCACCTCAGCAACTCCATGTTCAATCACCAGGCTCTGGCATGTCTTTAGGTATGTTTTAATCTTCTATTTAAAAAGACTTATCAGAGTAAAATAAATCAGAAATTAGTGGTTTTTCCAAGTGCATTTGAATTCCAGAAATTGACCATTAACCGGAATCTTAAATTGTTGTGTGTTTTGTACTAAATGTTTGTTTGCTGTTTTGTCAGGTACGAGACTGTCTATGGGTCCTAGCCCTGGGCCTCCCCCTCCTCAGGGAGGAATGTCACCTTATGCAACCGGTGGACCCCCGTCTGTCCAACCCAGTAGTCAATTCCATCAGACCGGTGCTCCTCATACTCCTGCAGCCTTCCAAACCGCACCTCCTGGTAGACCTCCGCAGACCTCCCCTGCGTACGTTATGCCTCCCTTTGCCTCGCCTAGCCCTCAGCATACCCCTCAATCTCAGCCCACTTCTCAGGTAAAATAAATCTGTCAACTCAAGTGGTGTTGGATATGATATTTTATTATGCTATTAAATGTATTGCTTTTTAATTCTAAAAAACACTTTAGTTTTGATACCATTTTTTCACATTTGAAGTGAAGATGTTTGTTAAGTACTGTTTTTATTGTCCATCCTTTTTTTATCTCCATATGTACACTTCCACTATCAAAGGAAATGTTATTGATAAGTTATTCCTAAGTATATTTCAATTACTTTTTTAAAGTATGATTTGGAGAAATTGCAAGAAAAGAGAATTAATAAATAAGTCAATATTAAAAATTAAAGAAAGTAGTGGTAATACTCCAACTTTCATTAAAGGAAAAATTTAAAAAATCAAATTTTGGTTTGTCCAATTTTCTTACGTCTGATTACTCTGATATATTTTGTGATTGGAAAAGCAGCTATTAAATTATTGTATGATCATACCTAAAGGCTTAAAAATTTGCAATCTTATAAGGACATAATTGAAGATAAAGTACATTGAGATTGACAATTATTTTAGTTTTAAGTGGAGAAGGAACGTTGTCAATATGTTTCTATTTTCATTGCCTTATGTTGACTGTTTTTAATGTGAATTTGTATTTTTTTTCAGGGAGTTACAAGTAACGGCGGAAGATTGAGTCCTGTCAGTAATGCCAACACGACAGCTTTAAGTGCTCCCTCACCTTCACCTAGTACTATGTTAAGTGAATCCCCTGCCGGAGGTGGTTCCGGCTTACCTTCGGTAGGACCTCCTACACCCAAACCTACTCCAACTCCTGCACCTATACCCATACCTAAGTATCCTACGCAGACAAGGACATACCCTCCTGTTCCGCTTTCCTCCTCTCTTATGGCTGCGGTTAAGAATGCAGCTGCCCAACAATCCACTCCTGTCAAGGTAAAACTATCATTCTAAATGACATTTTATTCAAAGTATTTATTAGACAGATGCAACTTATTCATTTTCAGTTAAAATATAGAATCAACAATAAGTGGTCTACTGTAATGTGTAATCTTTATCAGAATGTTGTAACAAATATCCAGCCTGACATAAAGTCTAGAATGCCAAAATACTTCAAATTTAAGTCACACTTCGTCACACAAAGTGCGGCTTAAATTCGCAGTATTTTGAAATTCTGGTTTTGCTAAAAGATATGATACTGTGTTGGGTAGTAATTTAGCTATGTTTTGTTGATAATAAAAATCTAGATTGATGGGATTGTGTACTAAGTGTTAAGGAGGTACGATGAGAGAAATTGTTAGAGTGAGCTCTGTAATTAAGTGCCTCTTCCAAACACCTTTAGGGCCACGATTTACTGTTATTATCAGTAAAAATAACAACGTAATTATTAAGCTACCCTTGTAAATATTTGATCGCAGTTGATGTTAAAAAAAATGTTATACTCCATTAATTCAGAGAAATAAAATATTATTTGATTAATCTGGTAGAATACCTCAATCATAATATGTTGTGGATCAAGTCTAATTTATTAAATAATACATTACAGGAGGAAGAAGCCTCGCCTAAAGGTGGTAAGACTGAAATCAAACTCGAGAATGAAGATAGTAAAGAAAACGACGACTCTGATATGGGTGGTAAGGGCGGCATGGGCAAAATGAAAACTATGATGGATGCCTCTCAAATTAAAAGTAAGTAATATACATATTTTTAAAAAAATTAAAATTGTGTTTGGTGAAAATAAGATGTAATGTGTAATATATATTTCTTAAATAAATATACTATATTAACTGTAATATATTAATTCCGTAGGTGAGGTAAACATTAAAGAGGAGCCTAAAACTCCAGGCTCAAGTGACACCAACGAAACAAAACCTCCAATGGCTGTACCTGAACCTCTCCCTGTTTCATCTACGGAGAAGAAGAAAAAATGCTGTAAGTATTTTTATTGTTTTTTGTTGTTAAATGCAATCGTTTTCAGGTTCATTATGAAGGAGAGGTGTCCATTATTTATTCCAAATGTCCATCCAAGTATTGGTTCTATCAAAAGTTTAGATTTTTGTCTAATTTGATAGAACTTGTAAGTTGTTACATGACACTGACATGAGTTAGTCCTTCTTTAGAGAGCCAGCGTGACCATGTGGGTTAAACCACGTCTGCTCGGCCATCACTGAATCATAAGTGGAACGAGATGGGTTTCGATTCCTTGCCGTGACGCTCTGATTTATATGGCTCACTATTGATCACATCATACTCGTTTCAGCGGTACAATGTACAAACGTATGATGTGTGAAGTGGTTGGAATTCTCTACCACGGGGTAGATAGATGGCCTAATTGCAAGGTTCGAACAAATGGTTCGTCCTACCCGTTCTAGTCTAGGAAGTACTAGACTACTACTACTAGTCCCTCTTTTAGAATGATATATTTTTCTTCTTTAATCCAAATTTCTAAATGTTACCTTGTTTTCAGTGTTTAAACCTGACGAGCTTAGGCAGGCGCTGATGCCTACTCTAGAGAAATTATACAGGCAAGATGAATCATTACCATTCCGACAGCCTGTCGATCCCCAGACCTTAGGAATACCTGACTATTTCGATATTGTCAGGACGCCCATGGATCTGTCGACAGTTAAAAACAAATTGGACACAGGCCAGTACACCGATCCTTGGGAGTATGTGGACGATGTCTGGCTCATGTTTGAAAATGCCTGGTTGTACAATAGAAAAACTTCTAAGGTCTACAGGTATTGCACAAAGGTAAGCCATATTACAAAAAAATATCTGAAAAGTAACTCCCTGTAATGTAGTTTCTATCAAATTTTGTAAAAAATAAAATGTGTATTATAATATGTCACTGACATAGTGATGCTCCCAAATTAAATAATCAAAAATTATCTTCAATTCTAGCAGCAATTTGTTTGAATTCAGATAATCACACATGATTTCAATTTGTTTTCAGTTATCGGAAGTATTTGAAGCAGAAATAGATCCAGTTATGCAATCGCTGGGTTATTGCTGTGGTAGGAAATATACATTTAATCCTCAAGTACTGTGTTGCTTTGGCAAACAACTGTGCACTATACCGAGGGACGCCAAGTATTACTCTTATGAGAACAGGTAATTTTTACTTGCATATTTATTGATATCTCTCTTTAATTTTTTTAATTGGTACTTCTTTAGATTGTTAGTCCCCTGCGTTTATTTAGAATATAAATGTCATTGACTAAACAACTATTAAGACGAAGGAATATCTCATTTCTGTTTTTATAAGGGGAGTAACAGTCTAAAGAAGAACAATCCGTGCACCTTCTTTAGATTGTTTCTCCCCTCTTTTTTTTATAAGGGGAGTAACCATCTAAAGAAGTGGTGTCTTTTTATCTCCTGCTTGGTCTTACTTTGGATGTGCAGTCCCTTCCCCTCTAAGGGTAAGTGTCCATCTGAGACTAAATCTCGAGAGCTAGTCTCGAGATTAGTCTCAGAACCTTATCCACTTGAGAGCATCATCAGCCTCTCTCGAGTCTCGGAGAGTCGGCGAGTCTCCGAGACTAGTCTCAGCCCCATGTCCACTAGCGATTTCAATGTCGAGAGCGAGTCTCGATATTAAAAAGTCTCAGATGGACACTTACCCTAACTGTGGGCACGAAGGAGTGCAGAGCCTTTCACTAGCTCAACTTCAGTTTCTATTATATTGTTTACAATTTATTGTTTTTTATTATCAATTGCTTTCTTTTGTAACTCCACCCTTTTTCTGTCCTAATTGAAATGACAGAAACTAATTTTGTGTTTGTTTGTAACAGGTATACCTTCTGTCAGAAGTGCTTCAACGAAATTATTGGTGACACCGTTACCCTTGGCGATGACCCCGCTTCCCCACAAACGTAAGTTAAACTTTTTCTTTTATTAATTAAAAAAGGTTCAGGCTTATTTGGTTTTATATTGTTATTATAAACTTTTTAACATTTATATTATTATAAAAACTAATATTTCATTAATACCTGTTTTAACCTCTCTAGTTTAAATATTAGGAACACTTGATTGTTAATTATTTGTTGTTATTATTCAACTGCTGGAATCTTTCAAATCATTATTATTTTTTCATCATCTGTTTTATGAAAAGGTATTTTAATTATTGTTTTGTGTTTTTGAATACAGTGTGATAAAGAAGGACCAGTTCAAAGAGATGAAGAACGATCACCTAGAGCTGGAACCTTTTGTTGAGTGTTCAGACTGCGTTAGAAAACTTCATCAAATTTGTACACTACATTTCGAACCAATTTGGCCTCAAGGGTAAGAATACTTTTTTTTATACTGTTAGTAATTCATTTTCTAATCGTTAGTAAATTCATTTTTTGTAAATAATATGTGTCCTAATAATGGATATGAATTAAGACTTAAAATTTTTCTTTGACTATGTGGAAAAACAGCCTTACCCAAATTCTTGAAGAAAACAGCAGTTAAATACACATTTTAGTTATTTCCTGGTTATTCCTAGTTAATTTTAGTAATTAATTTTGGTTATTGTAGTTATTTTTTGTTATTCCTTGTTGATTTTATTTAAGAAAAATTCTTAATATGTTTCAAATGGTGTCATATCCTCTTGGTTGAACATAATTTTTCTTTGTTAGAACATTCTGGGGTTAGGCCATTTCTTAAATAGGCGCTTCATTTCATGGTTAACTGAATGAACATTCCAACTTGCAACCATAGTTTGTTTATTATTATTAGTTTGTTGTTTATTGTAACGTCACTTTAAATTCTTGTGTTTAATTTATTTTTCATTTGCTCTACTTATTTAGCATTTTGTAAAGGATGAATTCATATTTACCACTTAGTCTTTTGTTGTAGCAAATTTAGTGAAACAGATTAAATTATTTTACTATATTTTATTTTACTTTCTTTTTTTACAGGTTTACATGTGATAATTGTTTAAAGAAAAAAGGATGTAAAAGAAAAGATAATAAGTTTAACGCCAGGAGATTACCTACGACGAAACTCGGTACTTATATTGAAACTAGGGTAAATAACTTCTTGAAGAAGAAGGAAGCTGGCGCCGGAGAAGTTGCAATCAGGGTTGTTTCTAGTTCAGAGAAAGTAGTCGAAGTCAAACCAGGAATGAGAAACAGGTAAGCCTGATATTCATGATATTATATTATTGGATTTATGTTTGAACTTTCACATATACATGTGTGAAGGATATGGGAGATTGCGTTTTCATATCTTAGGGAAGGTAGGAATTGGGGTAGAGGAACTTGCTACACTGAAGTGGCAAGATATCCCCTCCTTCATAATCCAAACTAAAAGGTTAGAGGATGAGGTGGAGGGGGTTTGAGGGGTGTAGGAACGTCTGGGGTTGGCAAAAAGGATCCAAAGATGGTCTGTTTGCCAGGCTAGGCCTCCTCGCCTTCTACTACTACTACTACTACTACTACTTCACATATACAAAAATGTGTTGTTTTTTCTTAGCTTTTGTAATCAAACCATCTGTAAAATTACCCGTTATATTGTGGTAATATATTGTATCTGCCTTTTAAGTCTTTCTTCTTAAAACAGATACAAGAATGTGCGTAGCCGCATAACGTAATAAAACTTTTAATATAAGTCTATGATAGCTTTATATCGACTTCACTCTAGAGGCCTATGTTTGGAATACAACAACCAAGGTGGATGTGAAAGAAAGTTGGAGCTTGTATTAGAAAAGTTCCTTACAGCAATTATGATTCTAAATCATTGCCAAAGGGCAATTTAAGATACATAGACATATGATATAATGTACTATATTACTTTGAATTTGAGGCACACTTTTTCCCCAGTTTTTGCTAGGCAAAAACAGATGCACAAATTTTGTAGAAAATGAAAGATATAAAGAGGGAAAACCCTTTTATATATTAAGGGTTTGCTCGAAGGACCCACATCGTGGTCTGTGTCTCTAGGACTAGTTCCCCGTTTTTTTTTTTTTTTTTTTTTTTTTTTTTTTTTTTTTTTTTTTTTAACGGTTAAACCTTGGATCGGTACCTTATTAAAAGTCTTATTCCTAAGCATAGGTACAAGACTATTACAATGTGGGTAGACATAATATAATGTAATAAGGTTGATGATAAAATTTTATTTGTTGATTTTTTAATTCTATTTACTCCTAACAAAATCTTATTATTAAAATTGTGGCCATCTATTATTATTATTTAAAAAGCACTTTGGGCCCTGTTTGAAGCTCTTATTAGAATAATAATTTATATATATTATTTGTTTTCTAGGTTTGTTGAGACCGGTGACCTAGCAGAGCAGTTTCCGTACAGGGCGAAAGCTCTATTTGCTTTTGAAGATATTGATGGTACTGACGTGTGTTTCTTCGGTATGCATGTTCAAGAGTACGGTTCAGAGTGTCCTAATCCAAACACGAGGCGAGTTTACATTGCTTACCTTGACTCGGTGCACTTCTTCAGGCCGAAACAATTCAGGACGTCAGTCTACCATGAAATACTCCTCGGTTATTTGGATTATGTTAAACAATTAGGGTATGTATACAATTATTTTCATATTTACTGCTGTTTTTTTTTTTTTTTTTTTTTAAGTATTTATTGTTATATTAATTTATGAAGTAACTCTTCAAAGGGAAATCTCAATATTTAACAAATCAATTAATTTAGAATTATTTCTGCAGGTATACAATGGCTCATATTTGGGCTTGCCCACCTTCAGAAGGTGATGACTATATCTTCCACTGCCACCCTACCGAACAAAAAATTCCAAAACCAAAGAGGCTTCAGGACTGGTATAAGAAAATGCTTGACAAGGGTATCATAGAGAGGATAGTTATCGATTACAAGGTTTGAACTTGAATATTTTCTTATTTTAATCTACAAATTTTGACTTATTTGTGTTGAACTTTGTTGCATCTTCACTACTATATTACATCTTCATTTGCCATATTTAAGTGATATTCTAAAAATATGTTGTTTTTTTCTTGTTCTGTAGGATATCCTAAAGCAGGCGATGGAAGACAAATTAGTATCAGCAGCGGAGTTACCCTATTTTGAGGGTGATTTTTGGCCAAATGTCCTCGAGGAGAGTATAAAAGAGCTTGACCAAGAGGAGGAAGAAAAGAGAAAATTGGCAGAGGCCGCTGAAGCTGCGGCTAATGCCGTTAGTGTAAAAATATTTTATTTTTTAATCAAGCATTGTCTTATATTGATTAACCAGTGATGTACTCTATCTTAATCTTCCTAGATTTTTTGACAATCATTGGGCATTCCTGTGCAAAATTAATGTTAATGTTATTTTGAAGTTGAATGATTCTGTTCAATTTATTTTCAATCGTGTTAACTTTCCGCTATTATAATGCAGTTAAAAATTTAGCTCTAAAGAAAAGTTTTGAATCTTTTCATATATTTAGTAAGGATGGAGTATATCAATCTGTTTAAACATTTAAACTATTTATAATAACCTTATTTATTGCTATTTTATTATTTTATTTAATGTATTTCTTGTTTTTGTTTGTCTCCAGAACTATTCGATGCAGGAAGAAAACGAAATTGGTCCTGATGGTAAAAAGAAGTGTCAGAAGAAAGCGAAAAAGTCAAATAAATCAAAAGCCAATCAAAGAAAGTCGAGTAGCAAAAAATCAAACACACCTCAGACAGGCAATGATCTGTCTGCCAAAATCTTCCTCACGATGGAAAAACACAAAGAAGTGTTCTTCGTTATTAGGTTACATTCCTGTCAGAGTGCTGCTAGCTTAGCTGTAAGTTTGGTTTTTTACAAAATTTAGTTTTACGTATTATCATTATAGAAAGGGCTTTGGAAACCAAAGGTAAGGTTTCTCACACAAGTAAGGGCAAGTATCAAGCCCAAATGGGTTAGCTACCTAAATGGAGTGGCGACTACCTGGTTATAGAATGCCAATTATGTGGTTTATATATCTGATAAAATAGCATGGTGAACCCCATGTATTTGTTTAAGCCCTTCACAGTCTATTATGCCATAAATGATTATTATATTATCTAAATTTTAATTTAATTTATTACATCCTCTTGTATTAAAAAATTGACATTTTTTACTTATCAAATAAAATTACCTTTTCCCTCATTTTTTTTTTCAGGCTATTCAAGACCCAGATCCATTTATTCAGTGTGATCTTATGGATGGTCGAGATGCCTTCCTCACCATGGCAAGGGAAAGGCATTATGAATTTTCATCTCTTCGGCGTGCCAAATTCTCAACATTGAGCATGTTGTACGAATTACACAACCAGGTAAAATAGTTAAATATAATTAATATAAAAAAACAAACAGAGATGTTATTGTAAATTTTCTTTTTTATTAGAAGAAATGTTGGAAGATGCTTTATTTTACTGGTGGGTATCGGATAGGGTATATTAGCTAGCATCTCTTAATGTCTTCTTTCTTATTGACTTCTCAGGGAGCAAATTAACTACATAGAGTGACCTCCTTAGAAGTTTGCAACTTCTTGAGAATTTAGTGCTCTTTAGCTGAATTTATTTTTTTAATAATATTATAAAATTGACATCTAAAGACTGGCAATATTGAGGGGTCCCAGCAATATCATTCCCCACCACCTAGGCATGAACTGAGTCTCTACTAGGTAGCCTAATTGACTTTACAATTAATTATTATAAAGTTAATTACTCTTATATACATGGTTGCTCCATGTATAAATTATTTCATGTATATGTATTAGAATTGTAATCTTGTACTAAAATATGATAATTAGTAAAACATGTTGTTAACCACTAGTAATAATAAAAGGGGAAATTTACCGTAAAATCTCGCGTATAATACGCAGGCCATATTTTGTGCTATAATTTGGGGAAAATTAATTATTCGCGTATAATACGCACCCGACTTTTCCGTCAAATTTTAGGAAAAAAATAGTTTTTAATACGCATCTAGAGTGATATATTTTGCACATTTTGCGTGTAATTTTCAATATTTATAGTGTAATATTTTTACTTGGAAGGTCAGATAGCTAATAAGGTGTCTATTTTATAAGAAAACTGGGTGTTTTCTTATAAAATAGATAAATTCATAGAAGGGCCGCCTTAAAGTCAGTCGTTTGTTATCAAGTCGGTGTAATCACATGGTGTAATCTCACGGCGGTACCGGTTTTAGAGATAAACAAAAAATTATCTTCTATCTACTTTTATCAATCACCTTGATCAACTAGCGAAATAAAATAACATAACCATGATGATAACAAGTCTTTCTGTCTAATTTATTAACTTATTTTTATTCTTAAGAGAATAAAAATAAGTATGATAACCAAAATAAATACGATAAGATACATAAAATCAGTTTTCGTTAAAAAAAAGTATGTTTTTACGTTTATGTTTTTTATTATTTTTCAATTATTGAGGTAAAATTTAAGTTGTAAACGAAGTATTTTTTTCACTCGTGTATAATACGCACCCCGATTTTGGAAGGAAAAAAGAGGTAAAAAAAGTGCGTATTATACGCGAGATTTTACGGTAATTAAATTTGAAAAATAAGTAAAATTGACTTATTTTGTTCTTTATAAAAATATCTTGATAAAATAATCTTGGTTTTTTGTATTCAAATACTTGATTTTTGTTTGCTTTTACAGGGTCAGGATAGATTTGTGTACACGTGTAACGCTTGTAAAGGACACGTGGAAACAAGGTATCATTGCACTGTGTGTGATGATTTCGATCTCTGCGTTCAGTGCTACGAAAAGGAGGGTCATCCGCACAAAATGGACAAACTTGGTCTCGATCTTGATGATGGCTCTTCTCCTTCCGATCAGAATAAGGTAACGGTAATAAGGTAATAAGGTTTTTTTTACTCTCTTGGATCAAGGAGGAGGGGGACGTGTCTCCTGTGCCCCCCTGGATACGGCACTGATTCTCATTCATGTTTTAATAACATTTATATAAATTCAATTCACCAATCAGAGATTATGTAAGATTGTCATCAAAAGTTACTTCCAATCTTAACCCGGTCCTTCAGATCAATTTCAGTTTTAGTGCATTGCTCTGAAATTTAAAATAAATTTGTCTTCGCTTACAAACACTTAATGCTTTTACTTTTTTTTATAAGTTAAAAATAAATATAGTGGTATATAAAAGGTACAAATACCGTGGCCAGGCGGCGGGAGATGAAATAAGGCTCATAAGACAACAACAAAGCTTCTTCCGAGTAAATTATACTCAACAAAAAAATTATCTTGGGCAGTCATTTTTACTGTACTAAAAACTATAATACAATAATAGATAAATATCAATTTATCATTATGGTCTTACTGTACATACATCAATTAATGTAAATTGAAACTTTATTCAATAAGTTGTATTTATATGTAGATTTTAAAAAAATCCTCCCCAATTTTTATTTTAATGGCGCTCTGAGCGCCATGAATCCCCTTGGTATTTGGGCCCCCTGTGGCACCCCTGTGTATTCAATAGGATATAGATGACCATGTCCAAATTGAAGACACGAATAGTTAAGTAATTTCAAAATTTAAATTCAGTATAGCAAATGAGCCTTGAAGTTATGGTAATCTTTGACTGTTTTTCTCACCTTTCCTTAAATCAATATAAAATTAATTGGATACTTGATTCCTCCGATGTTACTGCGACTTATCAGATACCTGCATAGTTTTTAATAGTGATAATATCTCTATTTTCAATCATATTATGAACTAAACATTTAAAGTTATTATTGACTTGAACAATTTATTTTCCAGGAGTCCAAGTGTATGGTGCCTTTCTGTTCTCACATCAAATACAAGATGAAGCAACAGCAATTGCAGCAGAGATTGCAGCAAGCTCAACTACTCAGGAGAAGAATGGCTGCCACTATGTCTACCATTTCTCGGGATGGCAATCAGGTATGTTTATCAATCGTTTAAATTTTGAAGTGTTTAAAGAGTTTGGTTGTTTTATAAGTTTAATGAATATTTTTTTTGCCATTCATTCATTTGTTGGTATCCCATTCATTCATTTGGAACTTCCTTTCATTTTTGGTTTTTCATTTCATTAAGAGTTCCCTAATGTTGTGTAAATTATATTGAGAGTCCAGAATCATTCAAGTAGCTTTTAGCAGCCGCCTAGGCTTATAATGTTTGTACCTCAATACTATAGGAAACACTACTAGATGGAGTAGATACGTTTTTAAACTCAAATTGAGAAAATAACTTTCAGATTTTAGTTAAAACTCTCACTAGATAAATAAAAAGTCAGATGTGCTTGGATGTGGTGACTGTAGCTAACCTGATTTTCAGATCAAATAGTCTTTATTTGATCTGAAAATCAAATCAATATCAACTGCTTGACTAAATTGATCACTATAGTTATTACACCAAGCACATCTCTTGCACTTATTGTTACATCTTTATTTAGTATCAATTAACGACTTATGTTTGGTTTTTCTGCTACTTTAGACGTTCCTTTTTATTAAAACCATTTGATTCTAAAATTAATAAAAATGGTGCTAATGCAATGAGCTTGTTAACTAATTTCATTTTATGTTGCTTGTAAAATAAGTTTTAAATCACCTACAAATATTTTCATCTAATTGATACTTTGCTCTAATACTTATTAAATTAAAATGAGTGTAATTGTAGAGTGGTTTCGTTTTTTCATGTCTTATTTTAAATGTATCCTGAAAGTCCATAATTATAATTAATGGTTTATTGTTGGAAAACCCTCTATCTACTTCTTGCTATGTTCCGTTCAGTCTCTACCCTCCTTGCCTAATCAACAATCTGTGCTCACGTAAATTCTTGTGTTGGAGCAGGTGGTAGTTGGTTCAGGGCAGGCGCAACTTCCAATGCATACCCAACCCCCTCATCAGCAACCTGCAATAGACATGAAACCCATGGTAGTCCAGCAAACTCAACCTCCAGCCAACGTACTACAAGTAGTCAAACAGGTTAGACACCCTTCTCCTTTATGTTTGTTCAAATTTTTAAAGCTTTAAAACTGACTTTCTGTTTAACTGTGACTTTCAACCCTAATTTGACCCTGAATATGTGTAGCGGATCCTTCTATAAGACTTAGTTAAAATTTTGTGCTTAAATCCAATTTGATTGCTTCCGAGCTTACCAAAGGTAATGGAAGTTATGTGTTCGTTATGGAGAACAACAATTTTTTATGACTCTGATTTCAAAAATTCCAAGACCGAAATGATCCGTATCCAACAGATAACATTTTTTTTTGTCTAACACTAAATTTTTTTTGGGAAACAACGTATCTTTTTTAGTAGATCTACTATTTTATTCATTTGGCAACAGACAAAACCCCTGTCATGTTACCAACTTTTGAAATTGGCTTATACCATTGATCAACCGAATTAGCTTATACACTTGAGTTGCATGCAGGTATAATTATATTTAATAAGCTGTGGAATCAAAGTTACAAAGGACATCATTCAACTTTGACGGTATAATTATCCTTAATTATATTACACAAAATTATATTGTGTATTAGTTATAAGGATTTCGTACCCAAAACATAATCACAAACTTAAAAAAAATANATAATATTTGAATATAATTAACACATAAATGTTTGTAGGTCAATCCTCAGGATGCCAGGAAACTGAGCATACAGAGGTGTATACAGTCTCTGGTGCATGCATGCCAATGCAGAGATGCCAACTGTAGGTTACCAAGCTGTCAGAAGATGAAGAGGGTTGTACAGCATACTAACAACTGCAAGAGGAAAACCAACGGCAACTGCCCTATTTGTAAACAGCTTATTGCTCTCTGCTGCTATCACGCTAAGTATTGTCAGGTGTGTAATAGTTTCGATTTATTATTACTATTATTTTACTTGTATTCACAGGGGTGCCCATCCCCCCTAAGGCCTATGGCGCTATTCCCCCCCCCCCAGATCCAGCATTTCGAAGGTGAAATTGAATGTGAGGTGAATGTAAAAAATATGTAGTATTTAAAAAAGGCGTTATNGGAAACAAGGTATCATTGCACTGTGTGTGATGATTTCGATCTCTGCGTTCAGTGCTACGAAAAGGAGGGTCATCCGCACAAAATGGACAAACTTGGTCTCGATCTTGATGATGGCTCTTCTCCTTCCGATCAGAATAAGGTAACCCACTCCCTTCATTTTATTCAATTTTTTTTTGTTTAATAATATTTGAATATAATTAACACATAAATGTTTGTAGGTCAATCCTCAGGATGCCAGGAAACTGAGCATACAGAGGTGTATACAGTCTCTGGTGCATGCATGCCAATGCAGAGATGCCAACTGTAGGTTACCAAGCTGTCAGAAGATGAAGAGGGTTGTACAGCATACTAACAACTGCAAGAGGAAAACCAACGGCAACTGCCCTATTTGTAAACAGCTTATTGCTCTCTGCTGCTATCACGCTAAGTATTGTCAGGTGTGTAATAGTTTCGATTTATTATTACTATTATTTTACTTGTATTCACAGGGGTGCCCATCCCCCCTAAGGCCTTTTATTTTTTTTATAAGTTAAAAATAAATATAGTGGTATATAAAAGGTACTAATACCGTGGCCAGGCGGCGGGAGATGAAATAAGGCTCATAAGACAACAATATATAACAACATCATAAGACAACAAAGCTTCTTCCGAGTAAATTATACTCAACAAAAAAATTATCTTGGGCAGTCATTTTTACTGTACTAAAAACTATAATACAGTAATAGATAAATATCAATTTATCATTATGGTCTTACTGTACATACATCAATTAATGTAAATTGAAACTTTATACAATAAATTGTATTTATATGTAGATTTTAAAAAAGTGATTTTGCTCACTGCAATATGGTNTTTTTTTTTTGTCGCCTGTCATATTAGCCGCCACATTGGAAATATTAAGTGTGAAAACTCCAAAAGTACAGCGGAATTTCATGTTCTCAGCTATAATAGTTTATAAATTGTAACATGCCAACGGAAAGACATCCAGACAGAGCCGTTATATAAGGTTTCTTTTCGTACTTTGTTCAGAAACCCAAAAGGGAGATTACATCAATTATAATTATCATGTGTGTGAAATTTAATACTTTCAAGCTTAATAATAATTTTAATTATTTAAAATGGTCACTTTTTTCTTTATTTTAAACTAGCCTTCACCCTATGCCCCATGCGGGCCTTATGCTAGGGATCAGTAGTAGTCAGGGTGCCCATAGGCAAAAAAGTTACTTATTCATACTCTTTCCAAACCTTTTTGTATGGCTTGTGTAGGCCAAGTCTGACACCGTTTTCCTCTGTGACTTTTTTT
>KZ654516.1:6238-27353 GCA_001010745.2 Gerris buenoi
GAAAAAAAGAAAAAAAAAAAAAAAAGAAAGAAAAATAACAATACTAAAATTAGAAAAAATGGGCATAAAAATCAGTAATAAAAAGGGTCATTATTACTACGGCTGTGTTGACAATATAATCATCTTTAAAAATATTTTGAGATTAGATGGAGTTTCATTACAGCAAATGTGAAAATATTTAAAAAATAAAATTATGATTATTTAAATTGGTATGCAAATTGTGCTAAGATTTTAATTTTTAATTTAAAGAGGGGTATCAAAAGAAAGCTACTCATGAGGAAATTATGTATACAGGGTGACCCATGATAAAATGTCACAATGAAACTGGTGGATTCTATGGGTCAAATGCAACAAAAAAATGTCCAGTAAGCATATGTCCATTTCTCTTGTACAAATGCAAAAAAGGTTTCTATAGGAAACTATAACACTTCAAGTTCTTATAGGAAATTCGATAATGAACAAAAAAGTTCCTATAAACATGGATTTGGAGCAGCTTTGTTGTCGAGATATTAAAAATAAACCACATCACTTTTGGGCGTTTATCCTTACAATTCTAAAACACTAAGCCTTTTCCCATAATACTCCTGGAAGCAAATCTCGTAGAAAGTCGAATTATAACACTTATGTTAGCTCTCTACATCAAAATTCTTTAAAATTGAGCCTTGATGGAGATCACCTTAATGGATTGACTAATAAAGTGACAGGGATGTAGAATTTTGCAATGTCGCTGAAAATCAGCTGTTTGTTGTACAGAGCTAGGAACTGTCAACGAAAAATTATTATTTTTGATGAAATATTTTTCTCTTCCTCAAAATTGTTTGGTCTATGTAGAGTTTTAAATAAAAAGTTTTTAATATAATAAATATAAAAAACTTTTTGTTTTTATGCTTGCTATATTTCACCTTCCCACGTTGGGGCTTCTTCAGGCTATAATATTTACAAATTGTAACAATTAATAGCTTATACAGAAAGAAGGGTTCAAAACATTCATTATAGAAGAAACAAATTCTTATCTCTACAAGATTCACTTCAAGGAGTATTATGGTCACACTTGAATAGGTGAATGATAAGGATTGACTTTACTCCCAAATACAGTTAGTTCGTTACATCACAAATAATCAAATTGTATTCAAGTTTCTGACAAATGGGTTTTTGATCTTATGAACCCTTAAACGATGCAATCTCTCTAAACAGAACACTGATAACGCTGTGAAATTACACAAATTTTGACTTTTTCAGTTTGTTCTCCTTGAAAAATATCATCAAACTAGATAAATGAACCTGAACAGCGGCGTCAAAGAGAGAGTCCATGGGAGACATTCCAGAGCACAGGTGTTCCAGCATGAATCCGTCAGTTCCCATGTTGCTTGAAAACTGCCCAGCCTTAAACACAGAACAACAAATCTCTCAATACAATGGTTTACACAAAATCATAATCAAGTGTAAGTACCGTAATTAATTACATACAGTAGAGCGTCGATTATCCAAACTAATATTTTTTTGGGGTGGTTCGGATAATCAAAATTCCCTCTAAAAAATTAATATAAAAATTCCATTTTTGAAAACTGGTCTTGTGTACAATTTTTTTTTTTTTTCTGAATTCTTTACCTTAGTTGTTTCTATGTGCAAAATTTGGGAAAGATTGAATGACGGAAAGTGGTTCAAAATTGGGGTAATAGGTGTGCGATGAAACTTAAAAAGCAAAGAAACATGACGCCATTTTGTTTTTTNTATAAGGTAAAGAGGAACTTACGAGAGCATGTGAAAGGATCTTTTTAGCAACATAATCAGACTGGAGGAGTCCAGAAGTGTCGGATATGAGTTTAGTTTCCAGAGGTTTAGTCTTCTGTTCTTCCTGGAATCCAGGAGTGTCAGTGTCCGGAGGGTAGGTAACTGTCACCTTCACATTGTAAGGACCCAGCTAAAAACACAAAACACATTCGTTACAACACGTATACGTACTATCTATTATAGTGCGACACAAAATGTTTCGATATTTAGGTTTGAACTACCTTCAGCTTTATGCCTAAAAGGAATTTTTTTCCAGAGACTTCAAATATGTGTTTGTTATTAACGGTTTATTAAAATAATTTTGAATAAAATAAACATTTTATAAAAAAAAGTTTTTGTTTAAAATACAGATACCATATTAATTTATATTGTATTTTATATGTATATAAATTTCATTCAAAATGATTAATTTTGCTTAAAGAAAGTTGTATAAAACAAAGTGAATGCAGCATCTTTCAACTATTCAGAATTCAGTTTTTTCCTAGTTTTACGATATAAACTGCCATCTCCACTGTCAAGATTAAGTGAATACCTAGAGATAGAATCAGGATTATTTTGTATTTCGGTAATCGTTAATTTACCAACACCAAACTTAATAGCTAATGCCTAAGCCGTTTCACCCTCCTTCAGCCGCGTAATGAATTCCATTTTATCTTTAGTGAAATAGAAGAACAAAAGTCAAGTTGTTAGTAAACTAATGTTAATGTCTCCCCCGTCAAACTGAATTTGAATTCATCGAAATCTGATATCCCTTCATACTGCTAACACCGCTCTTCAGATAATTGAACCTTCGGATAATTAACACTCCACTGTGTTTACAATTTCCTGATTAAAACTCCAATTCAGATTCTAATGAAGACGACCAAAATCAAATTCAGACAGTGTCTGACATTGTGTAAATGCCATCATTTTGGTCATGTTTATTGTTAATGGGTCATAATAAATTAACAATTATGTTACAATCACAAAGAGAACGTTTTAATATTTTTAAGAACTCGGGAAGGGGGGTGGACTTGAAACATTTGGAGGTAGGAGGTAAATACCAAAAAAATCGGTTAAAATTACAATTGTATGCAGTTTTTTACCCTCCTACTCTCCTTACTGTACATAGATTGTAATCCTGTAGAATAATGCCAACCCAAAACAGAAAAAAAAAAAAAAAAAATGCTATATTATTAAAAAACTAATAGAAATAATAAGATTCAATAAGAGGAAAAAAAAATTTTCTTCATTTGTGGAATTTTTAAATTCATGTTCTTCATTATTTGAAGATACAGTAGAATCCCGGTGTTTCATATCCCGTTATATCATACATCCCGATAAATTGTATATTATTGCCAGTCCCTTGAAAAAATCCCGATAATTGGTATAAAACCAATGTATTTCGGTCCCCTCAGTATAACGTATTTTTTTCCCTTTCGAGGTGAACATAAACGTCTTATAACTCGTATAATTCGGAGAATAATCCCGATAAAACGTATGAATGGAGGGGGAAATTTCCAAGATTTTGCTTATTTACTGGCTATATCTGTTGTTTTACTCTACTCAGAAAAAAATAACAACAGTTCACACTTCACTACAATTAGAGGAAGTATTAATTAAGTTTTTTTTTTTTTTTTTATTAATTCCGAATTGCAAAGGAACCTATTGGAGGGAACATTCTTCGGGGAAAAAATTAGAACTCTCGCGTGACGTTTGATCGGCATTAAACAAAGACTCAGGGGGGAGAGTGTGATTGTGTCCAAACCAAATGTAATTCCTGGACAGCCTAGATTCTAGATGAAGGAATAACTTATAATTCTGTGAAAAATCGCGGTTAAACGTATATGACAGGAGGGGACCCTTTTCCAAGATTTGATTGTTTACCTCCTTCTGTTCTACTCTACTGCTATGGATAACACCCAAACAAATGGTTTAATTCAAAAAACAGTTTATAATTTTTTTAAACCAAGTACATATTTAATTTTTTTATGATCATACACAGTGGACATTGAATTTTTATGTGTAAAATAAATACAAGTCTTAATTATTACATTAATTTTTCTTTTTTTACCATCAATATTTCATAATCCAGATTTAGTGAACTACTCGATATATCGTATTTTTTCTTCGACCCCTTGAAGATACGATATATCGGGATTCTACTGTATTTATAGCCAATATCTTTTATGACACATTGGGGGCAAATAAAATTGATTTTTTGGTGCCTGAAAGTCTGTTAAATTTTGCAGAACTGTGTTATTTATTAGTATTATTTATATTTTTCTATATAATACAGATACCATATTAATTTATATTGTATTTTATATGTATATAAATTTCATTCAAAATAGTGTGACAATGAATTTAAAGTTAAAGTGGCTTAGCTCTTCTGCCAGGTCTATATGAACACAGAATTGAAGTAAATTCACACATGATGCCAGATAGTAGCACCTTGTTTTTGCCGATAACAACAAGAAATGTAGCTAAAAAAAAAAAAAAAAAATCCCCACCACATTTCTATCCTAATTTTACATTTTAAAATTTGGGCCCACCAGGTCTGTATGTTTCCCAGGGTTTAAATTAGGTCAAGTTCTATTAATATTAAAATAATGAAAGACTAGGGGGCTTCGCCCCATACTCGCTTCGCTCGCCAACCCCCGAAAAGACGTGGTAGAGGCCGAGTTGTGGCCGACGTGATATACTAAGGGAAATTGTTTAGTTATGGAATATGTGATGGAAGTAGTTTAGTGGCTGAGGTGTAGTGGGGGATGGACGCAACTACTATCTACTTTCCTTTTCTCGCTGACATTTCAATATACCTACTNGCATTAAACAAAGACTCAGGGGGGAGAGTGTGATTGTGTCCGAACCAAATGTAATTCCTGGACAGCCTAGATTCTAGATGAAGGAATAACTCTTATAATTCTGAGAAAAATCGCGGTTAAACATATATGAAAGGAGAGGACCCTTTTCCAAGATTTGATTGCTTACCTCCTTCTGTTCTACTCGGATAAAATGCTATGGATAACACCCGAACAATGGTTTAATTAAAAAAAAAAAACAAATTATAATTTTTTTTAAACCAAGTACATATTTAATTTTTTTATGATCATACACAGTGTATTTTTATGTGCTAAAATAAATACAAGTCTTAATTATTACATTAATTTTTCTTTTTTTACCATCAATATTTCATAATCCAGATTTAGTGAACTACTCGATATATCGTATTTTTTCTTCGACCCCTTGAAGATACGATATATCGGGATTCTACTGTATTTATAGCCAATATCTTTTATGACACATTTTTTGGGGGGCAAATAAAATTGATTTTTTGGTGCCTGAAAGTCTGTTAAATTTTGCAGAACTGTGTTATTTATTAGTATTATTTATATTTTTCTATATAATACAGATACCATATTAATTTATATTGTATTTTATATGTATATAAATTTCATTCAAAATAGTGTGACAATGAATTTAAAGTTAAAGTGGCTTAGCTCTTCTGCCAGGTCTATATGAACACAGAATTGAAGTAAATTCACACATGATGCCAGATAGTAGCACCTTGTTTTTGCCGATAACAACAAGAAATGTAGCTAAAAAAAAAAAAAAAAATCCCCACCACATTTCTATCCTAATTTTACATTTTAAAATTTGGGCCCACCAGGTCTGTATGTTTCCCAGGGTTTAAATTAGGTCAAGTTCTATTAATATTAAAATAATGAAAGACTAGGGGGCTTCGCCCCATACTCGCTTCGCTCGCCAACCCCCGAAAAGACGTGGTAGAGGCCGAGTTGTGGCCGACGTGATATACTAAGGGAAATTGTTTAGTTATGGAATATGTGATGGAAGTAATAATAATAATAATAATATGTTTATTTGTTTTTAAAGCTTAGAAGCTTTATACAAAGAGGTGCAACATGAATAATACAAAAATATTAATATCTTGTTCACAATACTTGTTCAATAAAAGAAAAAATTCGATTCAATTAAATATCAATAAAAATAATATAAACAACTACGTACATTTCTTCTAAAAAACTATATCTTGTATACATTTATACCGTAAATAAGAATTAAATAAAAATTTAAGAAATTTTCACATGAGTGGGTAAGAATAAATTATAATATAATCTTTTTTTCTCCCTTCTTTTTTCTTTTTAACATTACTCGTCTAAAATAAAAGCTCTAATCTTGAGAATATTTATAACAAAATAAAATATTTTATTTGCTTCGTCCTTTGAAATGACTGAAAGCAATGAGGCTAATTTCGTATTCTCTGAACAATTAATGTCATTAATAATAGGTGGTAAAAGTGTGCTTCGTTGTTCTCTGTAGATAGGACATCTGAGAAAGATATGCGCCAATGTCTCGCTTTCCTTCATATTACAGACTGTGCATAATTCTGAAGTCTGGATTCTGTGAACCACCCCTCTGATTGTCACCTTGATCCCGTCCAAACCCGAAGTTCGAATCTGTGCTAACACTCGTTGTTGCGCATAAGGCAAGTTGAACTTAGGGTCGAGGTAACCACCCAAAAGATAATTCGAGCAATTCAGACTTGGATATAAGCTGCTGTAACTTGATTTTTGTATGCTATTAAAGTCTTCTTTATCCAGGTTTGATGCAACCCTCTCTAATATTAGTTGAATATGTGATGGAAGTAGTTTAGTGGCTGAGGTGTAGTGGGGGATGGACGCAACTACTATCTACTTTCCTTTTCTCGCTGACATTTCAATATACCTACTCTCTGTCTAACCTTACAGGCTTTTCTCTTCTCGGACGAATATAACATCACCCTCACTCTGTCTAATCGGTAAGTACTATGTCACTCCTTAGCTCCCTCCTTACCCCCCTAGACTCAACCCTCTTCTAGAGGGGTATCGCCTAACGCACTCCACACTTAGTGAAGTATGTCACTCTCACTCTGAACTCGTTTGTTTACAAAACTTTTTTAATAATATAGATAGATATGTTTTATAAGTTTTAAGTGTTACGGTGAGACATAATAGATGTGGGTATAAGGTAAAGAGGAACTTACGAGAGCATGTGAAAGGATCTTTTTAGCAACATAATCAGACTGGAGGAGTCCAGAAGTGTCGGATATGAGTTTAGTTTCCAGAGGTTTAGTCTTCTGTTCTTCCTGGAATCCAGGAGTGTCAGTGTCCGGAGGGTAGGTAACTGTCACCTTCACATTGTAAGGACCCAGCTAAAAACACAAAACACATTCGTTACAACACGTATACGTACTATCTATTATAGTGCGACACAAAATGTTTCGATATTTAGGTTTGAACTACCTTCAGCTTTATGCCTAAAAGGAATTTTTTTCCAGAGACTTCAAATATGTGTTTGTTATTAACGGTTTATTAAAATAATTTTGAATAAAATAAACATTTTATAAAAAAAAGTTTTTGTTTGAAAATTCTCATAGCTGAAATAGACGCCTGTGTCTGAAGATGAATTCATTCAAAATTTATTAAGAAATTCACATTCCAGGTTTTTCAATAGAAAGATAACCTGTTTTCCTATAAACTTCTGAAAAAAAAAAAAAAAAAAAAAAAATTGCACATAGCAGGTTTTTCCACCGCAGCGATGATAAAATCAATAAAGTAAGTGGACAGGATGCGATGTAGCTATGTGCCACTTTTCCAAATGAAAACTAAGGTTCTAAGTAGAAGTCCTATCTGCAAAGTGATAAATTGTAGATCACATCTAACATAGAATTTACACAATTCTTATTATGTTTGCATAAAAGGAGATGGACCAGAAGTTATAACAACACTAAAAACATATAATTGCAAAATTTACTCTTAGTAAAAAAAGGAAAGATGGGTGTTACCTCCATGTTAAGTGCTTCAGCGAAACCTCTGAGAGCGAACTTAGAGGCTGAGTAAGCAGTGAAGCCGTAGATTCCACAGTAAGCAGCCTGAGAAGCAACGAGCACTATATGACCTCGCTTCTCTTTCTTCATACTGCTCAGCACTGCCTTCGTAGGCAGTATAGAACCGATACAGTTCACATCAAACTGGCTCTGAATCAACAACAAACATTTGTATTCAACATTTATAATTACATAAGAATATAAGTTATAGGGGAACATGGAGGACAAAAGATTAGGTCAGTTATTTAGGCCCTAGCTTCTAACCATGTAAATCTAAGGGTGCGTTTGGAATCACCAACCGGTCATCAGGAGGTTTGTTGTGGTCCGTGCCATGGCAGCTTGAAATCATTTAGTTTTTGAACAAAGAGAGGTTATAAAATGGTTGTTGTTTAGTGTGAGATAGAAGTAAAGCTGTGACGATTCCTCAAGTACATAAACTATAGCAGGGGCACCACTGTAGGTTAAATTTGTATATAGCCGTCATCCCTTTCCTATTTGCTTCAACTGAAAACTCTGATTACACACATTATATGAATGTGATTTTTAGCCGCATCTTCCTTCTGAAACCTTGCACCGCACTATTCACATCAACATAAGGGTTGTGTTTTATTATGTTACCCACCTACATTGATACCCCTAAAATATTAAAAAGTATGATGGGTATCAAAGTAAATAACTATTAACTATTAGGACAAAGAGATATATAGTCTAATGCACTGTGGGATAGAGGAATTCCACACTTTACATCTTCCAGTTTTGATATATTCTAATAGAAATTCAAGTTTTAAGTTTTTGGTAGTATTTATACTAATTTAAATAAAAAAACGAATTTCTAATTGATTGTACAAGGTACAGGTACTAATTGAGTACTTTATAATTATTCGTTAATTCTCGGTCTAGTTCTGAAGTCATAAATATTGATTTGCTAAACTAGTAGAAATATTGAAAGCTTGGATTCAGGACTAGTTATCGGTTAAGGCAGAGAAAAATTATTCTCCCGCGTAGCTTAGTTGGAAAGAGCGCTACCTGGAAATACAGGAGGCCCGTGGTTCAAGTCCCAGCGCTGGAGTCTGTTTTTCTCTGTCTGTCTCCCAGTGTTATTAGTAATTTGATTTATATACTAATAATAAGTCACAAAATTACCACTAAATTTATCTCAATTTAAAAAATAACAAAGATGAACAACCCGATGCAACAAGAGAAAAAACATTTGTAAACTTTAAAAATTACAATTAAATTCCATGATGGAAGGTAATTTTTTGGTAAACCAAAACTGGACTAACCATATTCTAGATTCAGTCAAAGCGGTGTAATCTCTACCGCCAACTGCTAAATCAACCGAAGGTTTACAACACGGTTGGCAGTTTAGGTTGGTGTTTCTGGTGGTTACTTCTCAGTCGAGCTGGTTAGTGTTTCCAAACACACCCAAAGCAACTGTGCATGGCATCAAACCTATGACCTCGATTCACAGATCAAGCACAAGTGATCAATGCCTTTAGGACAACAGATAATCTGAAATCCCTTTGAGAGAATGGCTCAAGGAAAGGTCGAAATACCACAAAAGTGAGTCTATTTAATTCCTTAACAGTCTCTTAGCACATCATAAACAAACTGATGGAACTGCTGGATTAGCTATCCTCGTAAAAAAAAGAAGACAACTACAGTTGTCCCTCTGTGCCAACTACAGTGCTAAATGAACTACTATAAGAGTAGAAGAGAACTGATGTTACCCTGATCTGTTCTTCAGTTAGTTCATCAAGTACTCCACAGAGAGCAGTGCCAGCACAGTTAACTAACATGAACACGGGGCCGGCCTGCTTCTCTGCTCCCTCGATCTTCTCTTTTATCTCCTTGTAGTTCTTACTCACGTCCACTGAAACACAAACAGATTGATTTACATAAGTATACACTAACTTACATAGGATTTACATAGCATCACTTGTGTACACGGATACACATCGAAAGTGAGCCCTCTACACGAATCTCTTCGAGTAAATCATTCGTGTTTACACATTTTCATCTGGATGTGTTTTCACTCCCACTATTCCTCATTTCGTTTCAATATGGAGGGTCGAGATGAATTTCTTGTCCCAGAAAGAATTCAAGGATTAAGCGAGCAGGGATTGGCTTAATCTTAAAAGGACTAATTAATGAAATAAATAATGAAATTAAATTATTGACAAAGGTAAGCTTCACGAGCTCAAAGATGTCGATGGTTAAAACCATAATGATGGGTTTGTGTCACTGTTTAAAATAAATATTAACACTTTACTATAAAATATAGGTTTATTGTCTTTACCACAATATAAATTTAATAACAAATCAGACCGGTTTCAGCCTCTACAATGCTACAATATAAAAAGTATAAATAGTATGACGGCTATCTTCAGTGCCTTATANTATTTATCAATAATTTTTTTTGAGAGTAATTTACTCAGATTGTGTTAATTTTAAGTGTTCATGTCTGAGTAGTTTTTGTCTGTACTTAAAGTTAGTGTGAATTTGTTATTCTATATTATTAATTTATTAACAATTTTTTTTTTTTTGGATAATTTACTCAGATTTAGGGGTTAATTTTAATTTTTCATGTCTGAATAGTTTATGTCTTTACTTAAAGTTAGTGTGAATTTGTTATTCTATATAATTAATTTATTAACAATTTTGTTTTGGATAATTTACTCAGATTTAGGGGTTAATTTTAATTTTTCATGTCTGAATAGTTTATATCTGTATTTAAAGTTAGTGTGAATTTGTTATTCTATAGTTATTCATTACTTATTAATCATTCGATTATTATTAATAATTGTGTACCTGATTATTTTATTTGCTAATATTGTTTTTGTTTTTTTCTGTCAGTCGCGATATTTTTACGTAGGTTTCTTTTATTGTATTTGCATAAATCTATTATAAACTTGTGCACTAGGCCGACGTAGAGGCCGTACTGATCGCTAATTATATCAGCTGTTCGACAGGGGACCCGCCCACTCACTCCGTCCCTCCTCCTAGCTGACTCTGTCACTATACGTCGCGTCAGAGAGGTTACGTAAAGGTGACAAAGGTTGCTGTGACGTCATGTGCCCTGAACTATTGTTCGTCAGGTTATCCGACTTCTGGNAGCATTGTAGAGGCTGAAACCGGTCTGATTTGTTATTAAATTTATATTGTGGTAAAGACAATAAACCTATATTTTATAGTAAAGTGTTAATATTTATTTTAAACAGTGATACAAACCCATCATTATGTTTGATTTCCACAAAATCTCAGTCAAAACAACGAACTGGTTAAAACCATGGTTTCAAAGAGAAAAAGTCTGAACTTTGCCATGCCTCTTGGGAGAAAATGATACTAAGATGCCTAGCAACTGGACATTAACATGGACAAATTTTGTTTTTTGTTGTGAGTGCCTTGTCCTTATCACTTAAATAAACATTATAATTAGTCGTTGAATGGGCCTAGGGTAATAGACCCAGGAGAAGAGCCTAATAAAATAATATTCACTTAATCTCAGATGTTCCTACAAACTTATTTTTCATCAAATCTTCGTACATCACATTTAAAAAATGTAATGATGAGTTCTTAATAGTTTTCTGATATAAAAGTGTAGTTTCAACACAAAAATTTGATTTTCTACGTATGTTAGTTGAATTGACAATGATTTAGTAATACCAGCCATCCAATTACCATTGGCATTCCAGGGTTAATAGTCGATAGAAAACAATAGTCGATAGATAAGTGAGATATGAAGATATACTGACTAGAGATGGTTTGGATTCTCTGCTGCTGCTTGATAACGACCTGGAATATATCGCGGAGAGCCAGATCAAGTTTCTCCTGGCTCCTCGCTATTATAGTAACGTGTGCACCTCGTCTCGCCACCTCGCAAGCAATTTCCTTTCCGATCCCGCTTGAACCTCCAGTTATCTTAAACAACACAACAATAATAACTAGTGTGGCCATAAAAATACTACGTTTCCATGTGTTAATAAAAGGATTGAATCCTGATTTGGGATTTAACAAGTTAGGCGTTTCCAAGAGTGGTATTAAATATGTATTCAATAAGAAAAAAAAAAAAAACTTTTTCTTAGTTACGTTTGTAAAAGGTTATAAATTATTTTGTAACCTTCACCTTTTATAACCATAATTTTTATTACGTATTTTGACAGATTTGACTACAGTTTCTACAGAAATACGCTGGGTATGCTCACACCGACCCTCTGCGCATGTCAGGATCGAGTTCAGGTGTTTCCATGCAAATAAGACCCAGATTCGATCCCAGAATTTAGTGAATTGGATCGGGATCGTACTTAATCCGTTTTGAACCTAGGTTTCCATGGACACTTTGGATCCAAAATCTGTATTCTATCCGTATTCAATCTGTATTTAAACATCATGTAAATGTAGTAAAAGTTTTGTCCAAAACGGGACATTGAAATGGGAGGGTCGAGCAATTGTAGCCCCAGACGAAAGGGTGTGGGTAAATTTGAATAATTTAAGGAAAAATATGCATTCCTTAGATAACATTTTCTCTTTTGACATTAATTGGTAAATTTGCACAATCAGGCACACCTAAAGAATTACCCTTCTAGATTTTATATTTAATGCCAATAAGCTGATAGTGGCTGTTCAGGAGACCATGCTTTTCCATCTTCCAAAGTTAGATTGTCCAAGGCTAGATTGTTGTAAGTCAAAAAATTTTTTTTTGGTTGTCTTAATGAACTATGAGGGTGCGTTCGGAAACACTAACCAGGTCGACCGAGAAGTAACCGGTGTGTCCGGAAACACCAACCTAAACAACCGACCGCGTTCGTAAAGCTCTGGTCGCGACCGCTTCGACCGAAATTGAAATACAATTAGTTTGGTTAGTAACCATAATGTTACCTTCTTTGGCGAAATGTCATCGTAAAAAATAAACAAAAACAAATAGTTTAAATGTGTTTTCTCTTTTTGCGTATTTTGTTTTGCTAATCTTTAAAATTCTTTTTTGTTATTAGTTTTTATAAAATATGAACCTTTATCGGCACTCTTTTACTTTGTTATTCACCTTTTTTATTTTGAAATTAAAATGAATTTGGTGGGTAATTTTGTGATGAATAATAACAATATTATATAATAATATGATATATAATAATATATCAAAACTGAAATATGAAAAGTGTTATATTCCTTTGTACCAGTTCATTATAAATATACCTTTGTCCTAATAGTTATTACTTTTTTTACCAATCCTACTTTTCAACATTTTATAGATACCGATATAGTTATTATTTTTAGACAATCTTAAATAGAACCCCTGGTCAAATTGAAGAAGCTTGTATGGTCGAGGATCGCTTGGTGGCATAACTTTACTTGATTTATACATGCGAGATTACATTATCCATTCGTTAAAACTGTTCATTTGCTATTTTGTACATTTAAGAGATTATAAATGTATCATTTTTACACAGAAGAAGTTGATATTATCGATGTTAACAGTACAGTGCAAGGTTTAAGGAGGAATATGCTGCTGAACGTCATGTAGAGTTTTTAGTTAAAGGAAAGGAATGACAGTTATATACAGATTTAACCTATAAGGGTGCCGCTGCAAGAGTTTATTTACTTGAGAAATAAACACAGATAGTAGTGACAGAACACTTCTATCTCAAGCAAGGATCTTATAAATATAAAATATTAATTTTATAAATAAGATCCTCGATCTCACATCTCACCATACAAAAACGAATTTATATTTGTAACCTCTCTATGTTTATAACCTTTTCGGTCGACCGCAGTCTTGAACCGGAGCCGTTCGGAAACATCACACTAACCACGCCGCCATGACACAACAACAAACCGCCTCGCCGGTTGACCGAGAGAATGACCGGTTTGTGTTTCCGAACGCACCCTAAGAGGAAAGTAGGTGGTAAACCTATAATGGCCAAACATCTGACGAGGTTGACTATCATTGTCATGACTGACATTCTGATTATTTACAATATAAAAAAAAAACAATAAGTCTCAGCTTATTGTAGAAATAATGTCACAAATAGTGTTGCTGCCTCTCAGACTAACAAAATGTAGGAAAAAAAATCTTATAATATAAAATATTAGATCAAAGTTCTGTTTTCTCATGTCAGACGTTCGAGATTTTTGTGTACATTTATTTATTTTTTTTTTTTTAAACACTATAATTAAATTGAAGTGAGTATGTTTCAATCATATAGGTTTTAAAAAATATGAAATTTTTCTATTCTTTCAAAAATATCCGATGAAATTGCATTAGGTGTGCCTACTTTTAATAGGTGAAGAGAAGAGGTGGTAAATCAATAATAAAATAAATGGGATGGGGGTGTAATTCGACGAAATTTCCACTTCAGTCTCAGTCTAGAAGCGTCATCTACCCCTTATTTCAATCAATAATTAGACAGGGATATTACAATACAAGTTTTGTTTTTAAAAAACGAGTTTTTTTTAAAAAAGATTAAATTTATAATTTGTTCATAAACATTTAGTAAACATTGATTATTTGTACATTGTTACAAGTAAAGTTACAAGTTTTGACGGGTTATTACAAGAAATGACAGGAGTCGTGCTTACCATAATGTGTTTGCCATCCAGATCGACTTTACGACGAAAAGCTAATTTAAATAATAGTAAAAATGATAGAATAGCGGTTGCACATAACACGAATAAGATGGTTGATTCTAAGGCTGCGTAAAATATTTTTCCAATATCAAATTCATCGCCCTTGGCTAAAATTTCACACAAAGCCAAAGCCAGAGGCATTATGGTTGAGTTAATATCGAAACACTGAACTTTAGTGAAGTAAAATTCGAAGCAAATTATAAGAAATAAGAACTGTAGTCAACACAACAACGTCTGAACTGATAACAACCAACAACACCAACAGGACCCGGTGCCGGTGACCGGTGACTGATATTTTACTTATCACTGCGGCGACTGGCTTGCCCTCCAGTGTTGCCAAGGTAAAGGCACATACACAATTTCCCTACTGTAGGAGGCATTTATATATGCCGGGGAAGTGTGACGTCACTTACGTAAAAAAGTGTGTGTTGTTAGGTTAGCTGGCTCATAACATTGGATATACGACTAGGTTTTTTAGTGCTATTTTATTTTATTATTATTTTTTAATCAATTATTTGTTTTATCATCTATAATGTATACATTTATTGGCTTATTAATGATGTTACTGATATATGATAAGGTTAAAAAAAATTAAAAAANGAAACGCTTCTGAACGCCTGATCAATTCTGTACCTGGTGACAAACGGCCCTACCTAGAGGTTAAGGTGCTGGGACGTGCGATGAATGGTATGCTAGACTCTGGTGCGACCCGTACACTAGTCAACGCAAACGGTTGGAAAACTTTAGAAGAACTTGGCCTCAAGAAAATAACAACCCAGGGCACGACGGTAACGATCGTTGACGGAGGAAGGTGCAAAGTAAAAGGAACAGTGGATGTTCCCTTTGAGCTGGAAGGAAAGGTCAAAATCCTACCCGTCCTTATTATTCCGGACTTGGAGAATTCCCTGATCTTGGGCCTGGATTTTTGGATCGAGATGAAGTTGATACCGGATCTTTCCCGGGGTACATGGACACTGAACGCCGCAAACGTAACCACGGTGAATACCACTGAAGGACTGCACTCTCGTGACATGCTGACCGCGAACCAGAAAATAAAACTCGAAGAGTTAACGGGGGAACACTTTGCGTCCTTCCCTGGAAAGCTTGGGGTAACTACCTTGGTTAGCCACGTCATCGATGTCGGAGAAGAAAAACCCATTAAACAACGTTACTACCCAGTCTCACCCGCTATCCAGAAAGCCATGAGTGAAGAGCTTGACAAAATGTTATCCGAGGGTATAGTAGAACGGTCTAACAGCCCATGGTCGTCACCGGTGGTAATGATAAAAAAACCGAACGGTAGCTATAGGTTTTGCGTGGACTACAGAAAGCTAAATAATGTTACGAAGAAGGACGCGTACCCGTTACCGTACGTCAGCCAAATACTAGACAGGTTACGAAACGCCAGGTACATGTCAAGCCTGGATATTAAATCGGCATACTGGCAAGTACCCGTTCACGAGAGCTCCCGAGAACACACGGCGTTCACGGTACCAGGTCGTGGGCTCTTCCAATTTCGCCGCCTACCATTTGGTCTTCACAACAGCCCGGCTACCTGGCAACGACTTATAGACACGGTATTAGGACCCGAACTCGAACCGTATGTATACGTTTACCTTGATGACATTATTATTGGGACCAGCACTTTCGAAAAACACCTTGAAGTATTGGAAAGGGTCTTCAAGAGACTCCGTGAAGCAGGGCTGACTCTGAATCAGGAGAAGTGCCAGTTTTGCAGATCAGNGCAAGTAAAAGTAGTCCGTCCGAAGAATTTAGTTATACTTTGTTAATGTGCTTTTAAAGTTATTTATTGAAATATTTATTTGTATACTTAGCTTAGATAAGGGAATGTTGTTAAATATTTAATATATATATATTTTTTTGAATTTATGTATTCCGTGGGTCATGTATGATTAAGATAGCCAAGTTCACGTTAGATGTATTGGACAATTAACTCTTTTAATTTTTTTTTAGGGTTTTGTAGATACTTCTCAAAACCCTTATGCCGAGGGTGATGTGTCCGTCTGTCCGTCGCTCTTTGGTTCATAGGGCCCGAACCGTTCAAGCGAAAGTGCTGAAATTTGGAACCCTGGTGCAACTTTTTGACCCAACCAGAGGAAAAATATACAGAAGTCCATAATTAGATTTGCGCATGCGCAATTCAAAAAAATGTGGTAAACTCAAAAATTTACATTTTTTTAAATTTTTGAGTGGGGTATCAAATGAAAGCTGCTGAAGAGTAGAACACAAATATATATATGCTTTTTTAAATTTTGCATTCCTTATAGGGGAAAAAAATCAAAATATACCCAAAAAAAAATTTCCCCCCCCCAACCACTATAGATTGGCTGGTGCTAAAATTTCGAAATAATTCATGCTAATGCCTTATTGTTGGGCGATGAAAATTCCGGGAGTTGATCCCAAATTTTTAAAAATTGTCAATTTTGGGCGCGAAATAGTGAAGTGCGCCCAAAATTTTATTTTTTTAAAATTTTGAGTTGGGTATCAAATGAAAGCTGCTGAAGAGTAGGACACAAATATATATTTGCTTTTTTAAAGTTTGCATTCCTTATTGGTTTATTACTGATAAAAAACATTGTGACCCCCCGGGGAATCGAACCCGGACTCTTGAGATCGAAGACCAGAAATCATAATTACATAATGGGTATGCTTACTCATCTACAAAACCCTAAAAAGTACTTGGGGCAAGTACTTCCCTGTGATTTTTATTAATTAATTAATAATTTTTTTTACCTCTGCTTTGCCGGGTTTGTTACCGACGTTCATCATGGATGTGGATCGATTGTTAAAGGATGAGCTCGTCTATGAGTTGATGGTCCGAGGAGTCAAAGAACCCCATACGGTTATGGAAATGCGGGCGACGCTTCGAAAACTAATACGACTCGAAAACGAAGGCAAATTCATTTCACGGTCTCCGGTCAAGATGAACTGGAAAGATGAACTGGAGATCGTTGAGCAGAAGCTAGAACAGTTCCAGACCCTGTTGGAGAGTAGGACCTCGGAGAAGAAACTGGATACTGGATACGGCCCTCACTCACATCATGGGCCGGATAACCCGCATCGAGGTAGAAGATGAGGTCCTTTTGGCCAAGAAGTCCATGCTGCTCACCAAGACTCTGGAGCTATGGGACCATATTGGGACTGGTCAGGACAAGACCGAGGCTGCTAAGGCCCAGGGTGCGAGCAAAGAAGACGTAGCTCCAGCCGGGACTTCGCGAAGTAGAGACGATCCGGTACGGGCGGAAGAATCCTTAATTAACCTAGAACTCTCCGAAGATGAGGACCAAGGCTTCGGAAGAAGGGAAGAAAAAAGATTCAGGGATAACCCGACCAAAGTCTCAAGAAACCTGTTAGATGATGATGAACCAGTCCGGTACTTGAAGGCTCAGGCTCCTATAAAAGAATGGGGGATATCTTTTTCCGGAGACAGCTCGGGTCCGAGCCTACACAGTTTTCTGGAAGACGTAGAGCACTATCGTAGGGCCAGAAACGCGACCTATACGGACGTATTTAATGGCGCGGTAGACTTCTTCTCTGGACCAGCCTTACTCTGGTTTAAGTTCGATCAGGAGAGATGTACGATCATGGAGGGAACTTGAAGATCTCCTCAAGGATGAATTTGAGGATGAGGAATATGGAGAAGAACTTCTTCGAGAGATAATAGCCAGGACTCAGGGATCGGACGAGAAGATCAGCACGTACGTGGTGGTTATGAAGACGTACTTTGCACGCCTTCCTAAGCCGTTATCCGAAGAGCGAAAGGTGAGGATCCTTAGAAGGAATGTCACGCCTTATTTCTTTGACCGGTTAAGGGGTTCAAAGGTCGACTCGGTAACCGAGTTCCTTAATGAGGCACGTCAGATTCAGCGAGACCGGGATCATATGGATAAATTTAAACCGCCTCCACTGCCCAGGAAGAACTTACTGGAACCCGATCTTGCGTATCGTGGACCTCGAAAGGAGCGGTCCAGCGAAGCGCAAGTAACCGCCACGGCCGTTGGCTCAGACCTGGAAAACTCACCGTCCACTCCAGGCCCAAGTAGGCCCTACTCCACTAGTATCTGCTGGAACTGTGAGGAACCGG
Source organism: Gerris buenoi (assembly GCA_001010745.2). NCBI lineage: Eukaryota > Metazoa > Arthropoda > Insecta > Hemiptera > Gerridae > Gerris > Gerris buenoi. The sequence continues at coordinate 24,625 of KZ654516.1, forward strand.
GTCACTACTTTCAAGGATGTCCCCGACTAAAGCTAAAATTTTGTACCCGCTGCGGAAGCCGAGAGCTACAGGCGGGAAAATGTCAAAAATGTGCGAGCCGTCAATCCCCGTCTTTAAACGTGAAATTGAGTCGGAGGTAGGTCTTGCTCCGACTCACCAACCTAAAAATACTAAGACCAACGATAAGGAGTGGCAGGAATGGTTGACTTATGTACGGATTCGAAACGCTTCTGAACGCCTGATCAATTCTGTACCTGGTGACAAACGGCCCTACCTAGAGGTTAACGTGCTGGGACGAGCGATGAATGGTATGCTAGACTCTGGTGCGACCCGTACACTAGTCAACGCAAACGGTTGGAAAACTTTAGAAGAACTTGGCCTCAAGAAAATAACAACCCAGGGCACGACGGTAACGATCGTTGACGGAGGAAGGTGCAAAGTAAAAGGAACAGTGGANTGCGACCCGTACACTAGTCAACGCAAACGGTTGGAAAACTTTAGAAGAACTTGGCCTCAAGAAAATAACAATCCAGGGCACGACGGTAACGATCGCTGATGGAGGAAGGTGCAAAGTAAAAGGAACAGTGGATGTTCCCTTTGAGCTGGAAGGAAAGGTCAAAATCCTACCCGTCCTTATTATTCCGGATTTTTGCGTGGACTACAGAAAACTAAATAATGTTACGAAGAAGGACGCGTACCCGTTACCGTACGTCAGCCAAATACTAGACAGATTACGAAACGCCAGGTACATGTCAAGCCTGGATATTAAATCGGCATACTGGCAAGTACCCGTTCACGAGAGCTCCCGAGAACACACGGCGTTCACGGTACCAGGTCGTGGGCTCTTCCAATTTCGCCGCCTACCATTTGGTCTTCACAACAGCCCGGCTACCTGGCAACGACTTATAGACACGGTATTAGGACCCGAACTCGAACCGTATGTATACGTTTACCTTGATGACATTATTATTGGGACCAGCACTTTCGAAAAACACCTTGAAGTATTGGAAAGGGTCTTCAAGAGACTCCGTGAAGCAGGGCTGACTCTGAATCAGGAGAAGTGCCAGTTTTGCAGATCGGAACTCCAGTATCTGGGATATATTGTTGACGCTCAAGGTCTTCGGGTTGATCCTGAGAAAGTGGCCGCCATAATGGATTTTCCCGCCCCTAAACATTCAAAACAAGTACGCCGCTTCATAGGTCTTGCTTCATGGTACCGAAGGTTTGTCCCGGATTTTTTAACCCTCGTCGCACCCTTGACGGCGCTACTGAAGAAAAATAAGAAGTGGGAATGGAGTTCCGAATGTCAGGACTCCTTCCAGAAGCTTAAAGAAGCTCTAGTAAGCGCACCCATCCTTACGGCTCCCGATTTCACGGAGAAGTTCTACATTCAAACAGATGCCTCAGAGGTTGGACTCGGGGCTACGCTTTCTCAAATACTACCCGAAGGGGAAAGAGTAGTCGCATATGCAAGCAGGGCGTTAACAAAACCGGAAAAGAACTATTCTGCAACGGAATTGGAGTGTTTAGCGGTAGTGTGGGCTGTGGAAAAGTTCCGTCCTTACATAGAAGGCACAGAGTTTACCGTCATTACAGATCACCATTCTCTTCTATGGCTACAGAACCTAAAAGAACCGCGAGGGCGTCTGGCCAGATGGGCCCTTAAGATGCAGCAATATGAAATGAAGTTGGTACACCGAGCTGGACGGGAAAACAAAGTCGCCGACGCTTTGTCAAGGGCACCTCTAGGAGAAGTTACCACCATTGATGTTCCGGAGGCAAACAAGGATAGATGGTACAGAAAGATGCTGGACGCTGTGACCAAGGAACCCCACCAATACCCAGCGTGGAAAATACAAGATGGTAAGCTATACAAACGCGTCCGTACGAACCGGGAAGGAATGGATCCGTGGAAGACTGTGGTCCCGAAATCACTCCGGCCCACAATTATCCGAGAACACCACAACCTACCAGTCGCTGGACACATGGGAAGGTTTAAAACGACCCAACGGATTGCAGAGTGTTACTACTGGCCCGGGATGACGGCAGATATCCATCGATACGTGGCTCGATGTAAGACATGCCTAGCGATTAAGCCGGAACAAAAGAAGCAGCAGGGCCAAATGGGTGAAAATCGGTGCCTGGAAAAACCGTGGCAGGTGGTTAGTACGGATCTGATGGGGCCTTTCCCGGCTTCCTCGAACCAAAACCGCTTTTTACTCGTGGTTACCGATAACTTCACAAAGTTTGCCCTCCTGTTTGCTTTAAGGACTGCAACTTCCAGTACAATATTGCGACCGATCGAAAAGGAGGTATTTCTCTTATTTGGGGTACCTGAAGTTATTATATGTGACAATGGGCCACAATACCGTAGTGCACAGTTCCGGGATAAGATGAAGGAATACGACGTCGAAGNGACAGCAACTTCCAGTACAATATTGCGACCGATCGAAAAGGAGGTATTTCTCTTATTTGGGGTACCTGAAGTTATTATATGTGACAATGGGCCCCAATACCGTAGTGCACAGTTCCGGGATAAGATGAAGGAATACGACGTCGAAGTAAAATTCACACCTCACTATTCACCCCAGTGCAATCCGACCGAGAGAGTGAACCGGGTAATTAAAACGGCAATCAGTGCATATGTCCACGACAACCACCGAACATGGGACAAATATCTCCCAGAAACCCGTTTTGCATTAAACTCCGCCCGGCACGAAGCCACGGGC
>KZ654520.1:0-16054 GCA_001010745.2 Gerris buenoi
TTTTTACTTTTTATTTCCAGTTTTCTCAATGTTGCTGGGATGATATCAGTGCCGAGCCCTCCTATCTCATCAGTTTCCAGGAATTTTAACGTCTTCAATTTCTGATGATATTTTGGGTGAAAACATAGCACCGTATAGACACAGTATAGATATCTGTACAATCATTTCTCAAATATAAAACATATATATTCACCTAATAAGTATTTATACACAATATTGTTAAAAGAGAGTCTTGATATATTTTAATTTTTAATGAGTCTATTTTTAATTATCCTTAATTTTATTCAGTTGCTTTTTTTTTATTGGTTATTTATCATATTCATATATACATAATATGATAAATAACCCCACATATATGGTATAAGCCGATTTATAACGGTAATGGTAATTTGTATTTTACCTTAAAAACTTTATTTTTTTAGATATCTCTTAGTAAAAATAAAAATTATTATTATTATGACTACTATTAAAGCTATGACACAATTCACTATAACTAAATTTTAACGTAATCTAAACATAATCTCAGTAAGTCTTAATAAAAATGAAAATAATTATTATTATTGTGACTGCTATCAACACAATGACACAATTCACTATAACTAAATTTTAACGTAATCTAAACATAATCTCAGTAAGTCTTAATAAAAATGAAAATAATTATTATTATTGTGACTGCTATCAACACAATGACACAATTCACTATAACTAAATTTTAACGTAATCTAAACATAATCTCAGTAAGTCTTAATAAAAATGAAAATAATTATTATTATTGTGACTGCTATCAACACAATGACACAATTCACTATAACTAAATTTTAACGTAATCTAAACATAATCTCAGTAAGTCTTAATAAAAATGAAAATAATTATTATTATTGTGACTGCTATCAACACAATGACACAATTCACTATAACTAAATTTTAACGTAATCTAAACATAATCTCAGTAAGTCTTAATAAAAATGAAAATAATTATTATTATTGTGACTGCTATCAACACAATGACACAATTCACTATAACTAAATTTTAACGTAATCTAAACATAATCTCAGTAAGTCTTAATAAAAATGAAAATAATTATTATTATTGTGACTGCTATCAACACAATGACACAATTCACTATAACTAAATTTTAACGTAATCTAAACATAATCTCAGTAAGTCTTAATAAAAATGAAAATAATTATTATTATTGTGACTGCTATCAACACAATGACACAATTCACTATAACTAAATTTTAACGTAATCTAAACATAATCTCAGTAAGTCTTAATAAAAATGAAAATAATTATTATTATTGTGACTGCTATCAACACAATGACACAATTCACTATAACTAAATTTTAACGTAATCTAAACATAATCTCAGTAAGTCTTAATAAAAATGAAAATAATTATTATTATTGTGACTGCTATCAACACAATGACACAATTCACTATAACTAAATTTTAACGTAATCTAAACATAATCTCAGTAAGTCTTAATAAAAATGAAAATAATTATTATTATTGTGACTGCTATCAACACAATGACACAATTCACTATAACTAAATTTTAACGTAATCTAAACATAATCTCAGTAAGTCTTAATAAAAATGAAAATAATTATTATTATTGTGACTGCTATCAACACAATGACACAATTCACTATAACTAAATTTTGATTATAAACATAATCTCGGTATGTCTAAATAAAAATTTAAATGATTATTATTGTGACTACTATTAACGCAATAAATAGCTTGGTTTTTCGGTGAAATTCGCATCACGAAGGGGATGTGGTCTGACGATTGATTACAAACGACTGAATGCGGCGCGGCGGTCCACCTTCTACGAATTGTTAATATTTCTTTTTTAATTCCTTCAATTGATAAAAATTCTGAAGAATACATAAATAATTTTATTTATGGATAATTAGGTATCTTAAAAGTAGTATATAGTTTTCTGTTAGTGTGTTAGCAGAGGGTTTAAACTCATAACTTTAAGAAATTATTGTACCCTCGTGTTCGCGGATAGTTATCATGTAGTTGTGGTTAAAATGTTTTGATTTAATAAAAATATTTTTTAAAAAAATTATAATTACTTGTACAATGCGCACAATTAATTAATTTAGTTTAACTAAGTGCATATTAAATACTAATTTTTAGTGCTTTTTTTAAAAAAAAAAATGACGGAAAAGTTAGGTGCTTATTACGAGTATAAGCGAGGTTTTACGGTATTTTGCGAAATTTTACGGAGATTCATTGCACTTAAAATGGACAAATGAAACTATCGAATGGTCAGTATTAATCATTAGCTATTGTGTTTTGTACGGTTATCACTAAGAATAAGAATAATAACTAACCAATTAAAAATAAGGATAAAGCAAGGATGAGTTAAAATAAAAATGGGATATTTACCAAGGTTTTAGAATAATGTATCTTCCTTATAGAGAACAAGAATGGACTGTTTATAAACAAGAAAGAATAAATAAATACATTAAAAATAAATTCAATTTAGCAAAATTTAAAGAGTGTGAAGAAATTAAATCACAACTGGGGCTATCTCCGGGCTACTTTTGACAGACCAACCAAATTTCATAAACAACAGATACGTTCTTTTAAATATATAGATATAAATAATTCTTTGTTTGTGTGTCTTTTTTTTTTTCTTTCTTTTTTTTTACTTTTTATTTCCAGTTTTTTTAATATTGCTAGGATATCAGTGCCGAGCCTTCCTATCTCATTAATTGTCAGGAATTTTAACCTGTTTAATTTCTCATGATATTTTGGATGGAAACATAGCCTATGTAACTTATGGAATTATAGAGAAGAATTACCATTCTTCTTTATATCTTCAAGAAGGAAATATGTAATCTAGAAACATTAGTTAATACACAGTTAATTGTTGACTTTTACTTGTAAAAAACAGGTATATTTATATAAAATTGGTAATTTGTTATTTGTTATTTTGTTAATGTGCTAAAAGAACGAAGTCGAAATAAAGATATTGATTGATTGATATTACTTTGTCATATAGTATATACAGTGTGAAAATTAATTTTTGAGATTTTGCTGGATATACAATATACATGTTTTCAGATCCTCTGAATTCCAAAAATTAATTATTTTTTAAAAACAATTCCGATGCATCTGATCGAAGAAATTTTAAAACGTAAATTTAATTTAGGAATCTAATCGTAAGTAGTTTTTTTTTTTCGAAAAAATGTACTTTCCGACGTAATTTTGAAAATAAATTTGGATTCAAATGGACTAAGAATTGTTAAAAAGTGCTTGCAAAATAATTTTTAATTTCATATAATAATAAAGTAGTTATTAGATATTATATAGGACTTAAATTAAGTACCAAAGTTTTACTCGTCTTAATCGGGCGATTTTTTTTATTTTAATTCGCATTGTTATAAATTTATCAATATTTAATTCCCCCCCCCCCCCCCCCCCCTTNTAAGAATGTATACTGAGAGAACAAATAATGTTTAAACTGATAAAACACTAAGTAAGAATGTATACTGAGAGAACAAATAATGTTTAAACTGATAAAACACTAAGTAAGAATGTATACTGAGAGAACAAATAATGTTTAAACTGATAAAACACTAAGTAAGAATGTATACTGAGAGAACAAATAATGTTTAAACTGATAAAACACTAAGTAAGAATGTATACTGAGAGAACAAATAATGTTTAAACTGATAAAACACTAAGTAAGAATGTATACTGAGAGAACAAATAATGTTTAAACTGATAAAACACTAAGTAAGAATGTATACTGAGAGAACAAATAATGTTTAAACTGATAAAACACTAAGTAAGAATGTATACTGAGAGAACAAATAATGTTTAAACTGATAAAACACTAAGTAAGAATGTATACTGAGAGAACAAATAATGTTTAAACTGATAAAACACTAAGTAAGAATGTATACTGAGAGAACAAATAATGTTTAAACTGATAAAACACTAAGTAAGAATGTATACTGAGAGAACAAATAATGTTTAAACTGATAAAACACTAAGTAAGAATGTATACTGAGAGAACAAATAATGTTTAAACTGATAAAACACTAAGTAAGAATGTATACTGAGAGAACAAATAATGTTTAAACTGATAAAACACTAAGTAAGAATGTATACTGAGAGAACAAATAATGTTTAAACTGATAAAACACTAAGTAAGAATGTATACTGAGAGAACAAATAATGTTTAAACTGATAAAACACTAAGTAAGAATGTATACTGAGAGAACAAATAATGTTTAAACTGATAAAACACTAAGTAAGAATGTATACTGAGAGAACAAATAATGTTTAAACTGATAAAACACTAAGTAAGAATGTATACTGAGAGAACAAATAATGTTTAAACTGATAAAACACTAAGTAAGAATGTATACTGAGAGAACAAATAATGTTTAAACTGATAAAACACTAAGTAAGAATGTATACTGAGAGAACAAATAATGTTTAAACTGATAAAACACTAAGTAAGAATGTATACTGAGAGAACAAATAATGTTTAAACTGATAAAACACTAAGTAAGAATGTATACTGAGAGAACAAATAATGTTTAAACTGATAAAACACTAAGTAAGAATGTATACTGAGAGAACAAATAATGTTTAAACTGATAAAACACTAAGTAAGAATGTATACTGAGAGAACAAATAATGTTTAAACTGATAAAACACTAAGTAAGAATGTATACTGAGAGAACAAATAATGTTTAAACTGATAAAACACTAAGTAAGAATGTATACTGAGAGAACAAATAATGTTTAAACTGATAAAACACTAAGTAAGAATGTATACTGAGAGAACAAATAATGTTTAAACTGATAAAACACTAAGTAAGAATGTATACTGAGAGAACAAATAATGTTTAAACTGATAAAACACTAAGTAAGAATGTATACTGAGAGAACAAATAATGTTTAAACTGATAAAACACTAAGTAAGAATGTATACTGAGAGAACAAATAATGTTTAAACTGATAAAACACTAAGTAAGAATGTATACTGAGAGAACAAATAATGTTTAAACTGATAAAACACTAAGTAAGAATGTATACTGAGAGAACAAATAATGTTTAAACTGATAAAACACTAAGTAAGAATGTATACTGAGAGAACAAATAATGTTTAAACTGATAAAACACTAAGTAAGAATGTATACTGAGAGAACAAATAATGTTTAAACTGATAAAACACTAAGTAAGAATGTATACTGAGAGAACAAATAATGTTTAAACTGATAAAACACTAAGTAAGAATGTATACTGAGAGAACAAATAATGTTTAAACTGATAAAACACTAAGTAAGAATGTATACTGAGAGAACAAATAATGTTTAAACTGATAAAACACTAAGTAAGAATGTATACTGAGAGAACAAATAATGTTTAAACTGATAAAACACTAAGTAAGAATGTATACTGAGAGAACAAATAATGTTTAAACTGATAAAACACTAAGTAAGAATGTATACTGAGAGAACAAATAATGTTTAAACTGATAAAACACTAAGTAAGAATGTATACTGAGAGAACAAATAATGTTTAAACTGATAAAACACTAAGTAAGAATGTATACTGAGAGAACAAATAATGTTTAAACTGATAAAACACTAAGTAAGAATGTATACTGAGAGAACAAATAATGTTTAAACTGATAAAACACTAAGTAAGAATGTATACTGAGAGAACAAATAATGTTTAAACTGATAAAACACTAAGTAAGAATGTATACTGAGAGAACAAATAATGTTTAAACTGATAAAACACTAAGTAAGAATGTATACTGAGAGAACAAATAATGTTTAAACTGATAAAACGCACTAAGTACCTAAATATTACTGAGAGAACAAGTTGTAAGTTTATACTGATAAAACAATAAGTAAGTATATGAAATGAGAGAGCAAAGTAGTAAGTTTGTACTCATAAAACACTAAGTAAGTATTGACTGAGAGCGAAAAAGCACTAAGTATATACTGAGTGTAGATAAGACGGGGTATAGAGGGTGAAGGTACCCTAGCTAACTACCTATAAACAGAGAGGTCAGTTCTCACCGACCAGGGGGTTCTATTTGACCTGCAAGTGACCCTTGTTACCATACTGGCTACTATATCAACTATCATCTTACTAACCTACTTCTCACAGAACTTCTTCAAACCTAACTGGATTTTTTTCTCAGAGAACAACATTTAAATATTATAATTTTAACTTTGGAGCAGAATATTTTAATATTAAATACATCTAACGAATCTTGCAATTGAGAGTAATGGTTTAGTTGTGAATGTTCTATCGTTTTAGCTACATCGGTAATTTTCAGTTTCAAACTTTCGCTTTATATGTATAATTATTTTTACAACACGTAACGAAAATTAATTCTAGTATTTAGTTAATATAAAAATATCTTTTTAGATATGAAATAGCTGGTTCCTTTTAGTCCAGGAGATAAAGTGCAAAAAGTATCTGACATGAAGCTAAAATTTTGTGTATAAGTAAATCTTTTAGTGCCATTTAAGAATACATGGTCGGCAAAGTTCGGCTGCGGGACATAGTCTGGCAATAGAAATTTGAAAAAACAAACCATATACCAGTGGAGAGCGACCATATCCCGGCCTTTATGGTGGACAATGTGATTTTCATGATACTTAGAACGTAAACCGAAAACCGATTTTCTGTCTACTAAAACATTTTGTACTTAGGATCATGAAAATCACATTGTCCACCATAATTGGCAGGACATGACCGTTCTCCAACGGTCTTTTTTTTTCTTTTTTTTTAAATGTCAATTGTCCATCTAGACTCTAGTTCATAGACACTATAGTTCGTCCCGCAGACGAACTTAGCCGATTTTTGCTCGCTACCGGACTATTTGTGATTTTTTTATTTTTTTTATTTTTATTTTATTTTAAAAGCGAACTTAAAATTAAGAACTGAACGTACAATATTGTTTTATCGTCCAGGTGAACACAATTTTATGACTCATCCCATATCTACAGTCGGGTGGGCCGATTTTTTTTTTTTTAATTTGAAAAAGTCCAACCTCGTAATACTTGTGTATGCATTTGAAACTATCATACGTAAAATGTTGACCCGATCGAATGACACCTAGGTGGTGCACAATCGCTTCAAAGCTTTAAGAAACAATATTATATTTTAATTTTTTAAAATATTTTAGTTATTTTTAGTCACTTATTAGCATCTATTTGCTTCTTGCTGACATGTTATTTGATTGCAGGAAGAAAAAAATAAAATAAAAAAGGTAATTATAAGCTGAGATAAGTCGGTACATACATAATACATAATAACTCAATGGTGCACATATTATGTGCACTATTGAGTTATTGCAAGGATATTATTAGGAGCTGCATAACATTAATTTCTCTATTATCTTTGGAATAACTCAATGGTACACATATGTATGTACCGACTTATCTCAGCCTATAATTAACTTTTTTATTTATTTATTTTTCTTCCTGCAATCCAATAATATGTCAGCAAGAAGCAAATAGATGCTAATAAGTGACTAAAAATAACTAAAATATTTTAAAAAATTGAAATATAAAAAATTCTTAAAAATATTTTTTCTTAAAGCTTTGAAGCGATTGTGCACCACCTAGGTGTCATTCGATCGGGCCAAAATTTTACGTATGTTAGTTTCTAATGAATATACAAGTATTACGAGGTTGGACATTTCAAATTCAAAAAATTTTTTTTTCGGCCCACCCTAATCTACAGGCATGGGATTTGTCCTAATCTAGTTGTAAAAAAAACGACAAATAGAGAAATACTTGGTTTTCATCCGCCCTTTAAATCTAGACGTTTCTATGTTTATGTTAGCATTTTTTTCAATGACCTTTTTAATGGTAAGTTTGCTAGCTAACACAGATATTATGAAGATAAACTAACATAAAATAAACAATCAACCTAATGTGTTTAATTTAAATATGATATATTTACAATAATTATAAATGTATAAATTTTGACCATTGAAGAATACACATTTAGAGTGTTATATTCTTTCTATAAGAAATTTTCTTTTACTTTGATACGTAATATATTTGTAATCATTATTATAAAAGTTTTAAATATTGAATGAACAACATTACATCGGTTATTTATAGCTTAATAATCTTTCTATAAGAACTTTTTTTTTTAATTGATAAATAACAAGTTTATAATGTTTAAGGTATAAGTTATTAGTATTCAAAGTACAAAGTTACATCAGTCATTTATAGCGACATTTCAGGTCCATCCTATAAGAACTTATTTTAAATTTTTAATCTTTATTATAAAAGTTTTAAATGTTAAAAGAACAAAGTTACGTTGTAGACCTTGTTATATAAGTTTAAAGTGTTGTAGTGTTTAAAGTGTTTTATTAGCTTACCAACGGTAATTAAGAGCATAATATTCATTTAATAAGGAAGTTTCTTAGTGTTTTAAATTTAAAGTATAGAATGATCAAAGTTGAATCGATAATTTATAGCGTGATTCATTCTATATATTTTTTTTAATTTGATACGTAATATATCTGTAATCTTTATTGTATAAGTTTAAAATATTGAATGATCAAAGTTATAGCATAATTTTCTTTCTATTAGAACTTCTTTTTAATTTGATACGTAATATATTTGTAATCTTTATTATACAAGTTTTAATTTAAAATGACAAAGTTACATCGGTAGCGTAATTTTCTTTCTATTAGAACTTTTTTTTAATTTGATACGTAATATATTTGTAATCTTTATTATACAAGTTTTAATTTAAAATGACAAAATTACATCGGTAGCGTGTAATATTCTTTCTATAAGAATTTTTTTTTTTTTTTAATTTTGATTCGTTATGTATTTGCAAACTGAACTGTATAAACTTTACGAATTGTATAATAAACATCGTTAATATAGAGCGTAATATTCTCTCTATAAGAAAAGTTCCATTAAATTGGTGCCTAATACATTTGAAAATTTAGTGCTATAACTTTTAAATTTTGCAGGATATACGTTTGATAGGTTAATTTTAGTAAGAAAAATTATTGATTAAACAAAATAAAAAAATAGAATTGTGGGGATAAGTCAAAAATGAAAATATAATTTTAAGACAAACCAATTTTTTCAGATTATCGATACATCCAAAAACAAACTTTTTTTTTACCCTGGTTATCCTTAATTTCAATTTATAATTGTAATAGTTATAGTTATAATTTATTGTATGAGTTTAAAAATTGTAGGATAAACGTTACATCACATTATATAACGTAATATTTCTTTCTATAAGCGAATTCCTTTTACTTTCATACATAATGCGGCAGTAAAATTCATTATAGGATGAAAGTACATCGATAAATTTATAGCGGGATATTTCTTTGTGTAAGAAAATTCCTTCGACTTTAACACGTAATATGTGTGTAAAAATTATTGTAGGATAAATTTTATATCGATAAATTTATAAGTCGATCATTATAACGTAATATTTCTTTCTATAAATGAATTCATTTTACTTTCATATGTAATGCGTCGGTAAAATTCATTATAGGTTAAAAAAAGCATCGATAATTTATAATGTAATATTTCTTTCTATAAGAAAATTCCTTTTACTTTATATGTAATATATGTATAAACTTCAATGTATACATTATAACTTTATTGCATATGTTTCACATAGTGCTTAATAAACGTTGCATCATTAATTATAATATACCTATAATACTCTTATTATATCTATATTGCTTATGGCACGTTGTGGAGCCCGGGAGTGAATCCGAAAAAAACGACCAAAATCACCATCACAAAATAACCGTCACGCAAAAAAGCGTCACGAAATCTACCGATGACGATAACTTGAGTAAAAGATCACCGAGTTAGTTGAAATTTGGTACACATGTTCATTTTACCAATACCCAGGCTGAGTTCGTTGGAAAACGTTATCCACCCCAGCGTTCACGCGCAACGCTCGCGTAAACCCAAATTCAAAAAGACGGGAAAAAATGTTATTGGAAGCCTGTTCCTTGACTTGTTTTGTTTATTTTTGTTAAATGTCAAAATGTCACTTTGATTTGTAAGTATAGAAAATATAATCATGGTCTTGTTAAAAATAAAATTGATCTGTGCTGACGCTTATTTTAATATACATATTAGGTATATTATTATAATACTGCGTATTTAATCCAAGAAAAAAATCTATTTAATGAGACAAATAACTTTTATAAATATTTTTTTTTTAGTAAAACGAACACCGACACTGTTAAGAAGTGATAAAGATCGGTAAATTTATTAACAGGGGCCCAAACGTTTAAAATAAAGAAAACAACGTTTTTACCTATATCTTCCGTTCTAACGTATAACAATTTTAATAAAACTTCTTACACATTGTCTAAAGTACAATTGAAACAGACATGTAAAATTTCAACCGGATACAAGCAGAAGCTTTAGAATGGGAAGAGATATATTTTATAATTTTTAAATTAATAGGCCGGGTAGGTAGAAACAGTCCTATTTCAATCTAACATCCTTTATCAAACATACTCTTTAACTATAAACTTACCATGATTAACTTTTTTCTTATATTCAATATATGTATATATTTATTATAGTAAGACGCTTGCTTTAATAATCCAAATAACGGTTTTCTTTTAATTTTGCCTTAACTTTGCTAGGTACAAACAGTTCGTTACTTTTAATTTTGTCTCTTTTCTAACTTCGCCATGTATAAGTAGTTAGCAATGTATACGTACTTAGCAGTGTGATTTTATTATTTATATTTAAGGAAAAATGCAAGGAACTTCCTTCCTACCGGGTGTCCCGCGACACCAAACTTATTTTTTTTATTTATTTTTTTTTTTTTAACTTTATAAGTATTACATTATTTGTAGAATTAGTTGTATAATAATCGTAGCGCAAATGTAACGGTAATTTAGAGCATAAAATTAATTGAATAAAAAAATATCTGAATTTTGTATGCAATATATTTACCAACTTAACTATGTAAGTTTTACATATTACAGGATAAAAGTTAGCTAGTTAATTTATGAACGTTATTGCGTAATATTCTTTGTGAACTTTTACTTGTTATATTTTTAAGGTTCGATTACTGTAGGAAAAATAATACATTGGTGATTCAAATCACCATGATCATTAAAATGTGTGATTTAATTTAAAAAAAAAAAAAAAAAAAAACATTTTGGTGAGTCGGGCGTTTGAAAACTTCATAATAACCCCAGATTGAATATAATTGGCGTAGTTTTGTATATAAATGTTTTATGCTAATTAAGTAAAAATATATATTTATTCTTTATTGTTATCTTAATATAATAGGATAATAATTAAATTTGTTATTTATAGAATTGTACTTTCTTATACAAGGCTAGCCTTCATCCGGCGCCGACCACGGTGCTAATGCAAATGATTAGTGGTTATCATTTCTAGTTTCCTAGTACTATTATCATGTTGTAGACCAATCCATTAAATCAGTGTTTTCCAACCTTTTTGACCGCACGGCACACTAATTCTAACCTATATTTAGCCGCGACACACTTCACACACTAATTGGCTATTAATAGTCTTTTATCATATTAATACCATCGGAAGTATACATAAGTATTTTAATATCATAATATTCATTAGATAAACTTTAGTAGGGAATAGCTAAAATGGCTAAAATAAATAAAGGAATAGCTAAAATGGTGTGTTTATTTATAGTCCATGTCTGACTAACATCACGCTAGAATTTTTTATAAAAGTACAATATATGGTCGAATAAGTTCGTCGGCACATATGTTGGCAATAGCCATTTGAAAAAAAAAAAAAAAAAAAAAAAAAAAAAAAACCCTTTTTGGGGAAAAGGTTAGTGCGAAACGGCGGGCAGAAGCGAAATATATACTTTTGATCTTTGGTCAGAAAGATTTGCATGAACCGCCAACGTACCGCGGCAAACAGGTCGGGAAACACTGCTTTAAATATAATTCTTTAATAGTTTCATTTCAAATTCTTAACTAAAACTAATCAAGACTAGATTATTTTATCATTATTTTCATTATTAATAAAATAACCTGCAATTTGTGAACAAATATTTACTTATTTTGTTATTAGTTATGATATAAAACAGTTTTTGTATAGCATCAAAACTTCTCAGAAAAGACTTGGAAGTGATCTTATGTCATGAAATATAATAATAATAACAATGTACGTAAATATACGGTTACCTGTTTTTTTTATGGAGCATTCTACCTACCATATTATATTATACACATGTATCACATTTATGCTATATATAAAAAATATATTATAAGTATTTAAGCTTTTAAGCTTGACTTGCTTTTTGGGGGTAAACATTTTGTAACCAATTTTCAATTTCTCAACTAGAAACCTGAAAATTTCCCGATTATGTATTTCCAATGACAATAAATGTTAATTAACAGCTAAGAAAAATGTATGAAAAAATTTCACAACCACGATTGTCCCACATGGTACCGCAAAAATAATGGATTTCTTTAAGTTTGTTATGTTCCTGCGACGCGCCCTGACATACATACTATTATACTATTATACTGACATGCACAAAAGAAAAATGTTAAGCCCGGTATTATTTTTCATAATGTACCTACCTATATTATAATAAAATCATGCATTAAGATCATGTGAAAATAGCACTTTAATTTTATAATAATTATAATTATGTATTTATTTTTACTTTATTCTAATATAATACGATAGATAGACTTCAATAATTGATGGTGTTTTCTTCTATTACTTTGTTAAAAAGAGTGTTAAAGGTTGATTCAAAAGGGTATCCGTGATGAGTTTATTAGCATAATGTCGCTTGGTCAGTTTCAACAAGAGGCCAAAAACCATCGAGGGGGTCTTCTATTGTTTTTATACTTGTGAAGGAAAGTCCAGCAAAGGGAGGGGATGGGGAGAATGTGAAGGAAAACGGACATTGTGGAGGTGAAATGAGATAGAGAGAGGGGAAGATCCTCTGAAAATACCCATTTAGCGAAGGTCGACATTTAGATAGACAAAAGGACTAAGGGGTAGAGAACGTTTTCCTATATTGAGACATGTTTGTGGGTCAGAACTGGCTATTTTACACTACCCGAGACCACTACCTCCCACACTTCTACAAAACCCTTGTATTTATAATAACCACATGTTTATTATAGACTCTGTGTTGGTATCCAACTAGTTTCCTTCTCTCTGAGTTGGGGTTTAAACACGCCGATTATTATGGTTTTAGCTGTTTAGGGATGAACACCTACCACTTAACTAATAATCTTTTGGCTTTTACCTCAGATACCCCAAAACTTTACAAAACCTAAATACTAGAAAATCCATTTTCTAACCCTCTATGATAAGTTTTATTGATTAGTTTCTTTTTTTTGGAACTATTAACTTGTTTATTAAAATAAATTAAAGTAACAAGATATTCAAAATATATATATAAATAAAAANTTCGTCTAGTCTAAAGCAATCAGTCAACAAGTGTCTAATTGAAAGTACATCGTCACAGTATGGACACCTGGGTGGAGTCTTGTCCATAAATAAAAAAAAATAATAATAATAAAATATATGCCAATAAAAATGGACCTCAAAAACTTTTATGAAATAATTTGAGAAACTAACACATTACTAGAGATTCATGAGTCAAAAAGTGGAAAATAAACCTGAATCGAGAAAAAATTTATAGCTCTACATTTACGGTCTCCACTCTCCTAAATTTTTGTAACAATTCAAATTGCTTATTATACTAATTATATTTAATGTACACAGAATTATTCCTATGTAAGGTTCAAAAATTAATTACCACATTTTAGATCTAAAAAAGAGGGGGGGGGGGATTATAATATTGTTTGACCAAGAAAATAATAAAGAACCATAATTATGTAGGAAACAAAAGAAAATGTAATTATAAAACATAGTTTGATTAGCAACCCATGAGCCAAACAGTGTTAACAATGTTGAGATAAAACTAACACATAGTTCTAATTATACCTGTTAAAAGGGAAAAAATAAAACATTTTAAGTCCATACATTATAGATGACCACCTAGACAAGTTCTGGTTGGGGCTTCACCCTGCACTCTGTGGGAAATTTAAAAAATTCATGCTGGGACAAGAGACCGGTCACACGGACATTACATATACACCACGCACTGAGAATTATAGATCTAGTTCTAACGTCTAGCCTCTGACAATAATACAGTCAGTCGTTACTACATGAACTTAAATCATAAAATAACTTATAGATAGTATACCTAAGCAGCTTTGTATTGGATGGAGGATTTTATAGAATCGTTAGTTATTTCATTACAATAATGTTTTATAGTTCACGAAAATAAACAATTAAAAAGTGAAAATATAAAATTAGTTGTTCTGTCGGTCTAAGTCCATCAGGGATTATCAATTGCACATTATAAATAACTGTATGTAGACATTCGATGAACCCTAAAATTTTCGTATCTGAAATTCGGAATTCGCGGTGATGAATTTTGCTATGAATAATCGGCAAATGAAATTTATTTGAAGATATAGGTAAATTATACAAAAATTTTCTTCGTATTATATTTCTTCTATAATGATAGTAATGTAGTGAAGCAGATTCATCGCTGGAATTATTATCCACGACAAAATTTTGAAGTTCCACCTTCAAAAAACACAGAAAAATAAACCGATTTCAATCTCTTTTGAGCAGGTCACGGCATCACATATGAGTTAGTCCCCGGTTAGTAATTTTTATTCACAAACTATTTCCGTTTCTTTTGAGTACCTCCAGCTCAGTGAGTGCAAGAGTTAAAACTTAAGTAGAAATATGTTGCTTCCAAGTTAACCAAAGTAAACGGAAGGTAACGGAATCAATATGATTATTCTGAAATCCACACACAGTAACATATTTTACAGAAATTAAGGACATCTAAGATCAATCAGACGTATCAATAATAGTTGAAGATTGATCGCAAATTTGGTTCAGGAAACATTTTAGATTCCGTGTCTGTCTGAAACATTATTTTTCGAACAACATATCTTAAAAAACTACTCGTCTAATTTTAATGAAATTAAGATGGTAGATCATGTCATAATTGACTGTTTTTTCTGAAACTTAAACTCAGTAAATCAACAGCTTGTGTATTAATTTTTCTCTAGGATCCTCCCTATCCTAAATTTCTATTCAATTTAAGTCGATATCCAGATTGCTGAACAAATTTATATTTCTTCATAATTAAAATTGTAGGTATAGTATTTTTCTTTTGATTTATTATATTCAATTAATAATGTCAATAACCGCATAGAAGAAAGCTTTTATATGCACTTATTTGATCCAATGTGTGAATGAATGAAAACAGTTAGCAAATATAATACCCTCATAAAAAGGACTAAAGAAATGATACAACAATATTATAAGAAATCTTTAAAAAATTGTATTTAGGAAATTAAGTTTTATTAAGCTAGCAATAATAGTTATTTATGCACCTAGGGAGTAAAGTAAGCCATTATTCCCTGAGCGAAAAAGTTGATTCTTGAGGCGAAGCCGAAGGAATCATGTTCCTAAATCCCGAGGCGAAGCCGAGGGAATCAGACTTTTTAATTCCCGAGGCGTAGCCAAGGAAATAACACTAATTAGCTCCCGAGGCGAAGCCAAGGGAGATAATTATCGTGAAGGGAATAATGGAACTTTACTCACGAGGTAAATACAATATTTTATCTCCTGTAGGAAGTAAATACATATTTTCGTTCATTGAACAGTTTTTATTTATTATTTTAATAAATAACAATAATTATTAACACTTTTTAATAGCAGATATTAGAGATTCAGTATTAAAAACAAATAAGAATTGGAATTAAACTCAAATAGAAGGTTACTTAGATGCTGGTTATAAACATAGATAAACATGGTCATAAAAGCAGTGACGCTAACCTGATTTAAACATCTTCATTACATTAACCATTCATTTTCTACTATTTATAAAATAATTAAGTTGCAATCTTTACTTTTTCGCCCTACTTTACTTTTTCGCCCTACTTTTTACTTTTTCTCCCTACTTTTTGATTCAGGGAT
>KZ654521.1:9936-22443 GCA_001010745.2 Gerris buenoi
CTTTTTCAATAACATAAGCAGATTGCTTGATTTGTTTATTTTTATAAAGTGGAGATTTAAAGTTCCACAGGCACTCGTGTTGCAAGTAGTTCGCAACAAACTTCAACATTGTCTCTTCATTCCATCGTGACATATTTGTTGTACTGCAGATATCAACTTATGAAATAAACTAATTTTAAAACTTCGAACTTCCATAGTGGATAGTATGTGGGGTGGGTCGCCCGAAAAAATAGAGTAAAATAAATCGAGGATTTAGTCAAGTAGTTTAGTAAGTGACTAAATTACTTTACTAAAATGTTGCCGTTCGGATACGTTTATTTACTAAACTACTCGCCACTCGTCTGAATTACTCGCCACTCGACTAAATTACTCGCCACTCGACTAAATTAGTTGCCAAGTACGAACAAGGCTTAACGGAAGCATTGTGATCATTCCGAAGAAAGAAATTTTTTTATGTATCCAAATTAAAAAAGAAAAAAAATCTAACCAAATATCTGTTTTAGGTATCAGAAAACATTTCTGGTTTCTTGTTTGATAGTTGGTCTGTCGTTCAACATTTTTACAATATTTTCCCACTTTAAAAGATTCGGCCTTCCACGATTAGTTTATTTTTCGGATGCACACAAACGTATATTTGTTTTCACCTATATCTTATCCATTTTTTTAGAAATATGGATGGTATGTCGAACATTTCCCTTATCAATCTTTTAGGGCTCTTTAAATTTTGCTAAATTTGATTTTGTTATTTTTTTATATTCTATTATAACATAGTCTAATCAGGTGGCACAAAGCTTCTTCTTCTATTTATTTTAAACTTGTCTTATAAATTACATAAACACAATTACGCAGAAGGTTGAAACTTAAAAGGACCGACAATTGGCTAATTATGCCCATTATTCAAATTGTATAAAAAAATAATTATGCAAAATTAAAACAATTAATATGCGGAATGATGGGTAACTTTCTTTCGAAAAACCATCCAAATTTATTCAAATTCAGATTTGTTTAATTTTTAATTTTAGAAGGTATTTTATTTATTTTTATTTATTTTAAATTATCGATTTATTAATTTATTCATATCTCACCTCAAAATATTATATTTTAAATGAACAGGTTAAATGGTAAAATAAAATGAATAGAGAAGTAGTTGCTCTGTCATTCCCATAACTACCAAAGCGACCTTCATAAATACATATAAATATTTGGAAAGAATTTATTGAGGAACCGGATTAACCAAGGCTAATAAATTAAATACATATTTCAAATGATGCTATTTCTCATAGAAGTGCTCTCTGATTGCGGATGATCTTCAAGATCACTTAATTTAAATTATTAAAAGAACTCATCGTGGTTTACAATCCAAATAGATGAATATATAGACATTTTAAACAAAAGCATCCGATTAGGATTTGTGCGATTTATTGACCATGATAAAAAAAAATGTCTTAAAGAAATTATGTTTTGTTTAGAATTAGAAACTAGTACCACAAGTGAAAATATATTTAACAAAATTAGTTCGTTTTCCATTTCTAATGACTGGCAGTGGTTAGAACACGGTGGTGAAACCTGCAACGACAGGTAGACAAAAAATACGTGTGGTGTCGTGGGACACCCGGTAGGAACGAAGTTCCTTACGCATTATAAATTATAAAATCACAGTAATAACTACTTATACATGGTGGAGTTACTTATACATGGTGGAGAAAAGAGACAAAATTAAAAGTAACTAACTATTTGAACTAGCGGAGTTAAGGCAAAATTAAATGAAAAGCTTTTTATTATCTTTGAAGAGAGCGTCTTTCAACTTTCAATAAATAATGTATTGTATATTGAGAAAAAAGTTAATGATAAATTTATAGTTAACCCTGCAGTGCACGGGTGAAAAAAAAATCACACCAGGGCATGGGTTGGGTCTGTCAGACCTAATATTTTAAAAAATAATTAAGATGGTTTAATGTTTAAATATTTTTATTTTTNCATTTCTAATGACTGGCAGTGGTTAAACTGTGTGGGAATTTACACACGGTGATGCAGCTACAATGATAGGTAGACAAAAAAATAAATCCTAATATGACAGCTGCTCATTGCTTTATACATCGGTAACAACTCGAATGTAAAGAAATGTGTTGAGAATCACATGAAGTAATGATAACTGCAGCAAAAATGGTAAATTTTATTAAAGCGAATGCCCTTAACTCAAGACTATTTTCGGCTCGATGTGAAGAGAATGGCACCGAACATACGTCATTCTTACTACACACACTGACACAGAAGTTAGATGACTATCCCGAGGAAAAATGTTTAGAAGGAATTCTTTTAAATTAAAAAAAAAAAATCTAATTTAGCTGTTCATTTTGAAGAAAACGATGGATCGCAAAAGTGTTCACATATTTTCTCCATTCTTCATAAAATAAATTTATCTATGCAAGGAAAACAGTCTTAACATTTATTCAATGACAAATAAAATAGACGCAATAAAAATTAAGCTTCATAGATGGGTTTAAATAATAGGCTCAAATATTTTCGAAATTTTTCCTCTTTATTCTGAAATAGTAAATGACAACAATTGTGAGTTTAATAAAGAACACAATAATTATACAATTAGTGTTAGTGAGAGACACTAAGGGATGTGCCACGCGTGTGACACATAGGAACTGTTCCAACACCAGACAATCGTCACAGGAAAGAAGGAAGAATGGCGGTGTGAGAGCACGCTCGTCTCTGATAAGCCCTATATCTGGTCTTCTTGATCCAGTATAGTATAGGTCCAGAGTTGAGTGGGCATCGTCGGATCCCTGATGAGTCGGTAGCGACAAAACGATGCAGAACATGGCGTAATGCCGAGCCAACATCCCTGTGACGATTGTTTGGTGTTGGAACAGTTCCTAAGTGTCACGCTCGCGTGGCACATCCCTTAGTGTCTCTCACTAACACTAATTGTATACATATTGCAGTGTGCATAATCGCGGTAGTACATTGTTGTTGTGTTTTGCCAGCCAAGCAAGAATGGCGGTGTGAGAGCACGCTCGTCTCTGATAAGCCCTAAATATATCTGATCTTCTTGATCCAGTATAGTATAGGTCCAGAGTTGGGTGGGCATCGTCGGGCCCCTGATGAGTCGGTAGCGACGAAACAATGCAGGACATGGCGTAATGCCGAGCCAACATCCCTGTGACGATTGTCTGGTGTTGGAACAGTTCCTAAGTGTCACGCTCGCGTGGCACATCCCTTAGTGTCTCTCACTAACACTAATTGTATACCTATTGCAGTGTGCATAATCACGGTAGTACATTGTTGTTAACATAATAATAATTATTTAATTCAATGTCATCTGTAAAAAGTAATTGATATATTTGATTAATATATTTCTTATGATGATCTCCATAGCAGAAAATTTTGGATTCGAGATCCCTTCAATAAATGGGACAATACCAATTTATCAACTGCCCACGATGATAATATACTTGAATTAACCAACGGCGAGTTTGAATTCACTTTTTAAGAAAATAAATAGGATTCGAAAATATTGTATTCACATCGTATGGGATATAATCATATGTGAATCATACAAAATTTATTACCGATTCCTTCAACTTTCCTTTGTGAAAAAGGCTTTTCCACAATATCAAGTCAAAACTACGTAATCGACTGCACATAGACTTTTTCATGCGAATTGTATTGAATAAAAGAATTGATTAATAATGGATATATTAGTGTAGTGCGTTCAGCAATAGAAGTCCCTTGTTAAAAAAAATACAACAAGTTATTTCTTTAAATTAGTTATAGTTGTTATTGTTATTATTTTATACTAGCTGGGTGAACCGGGTGAACTTCGTGCCGCCTAACAGTCAATGTATGTCGTGTTAGCTATAGCTAAACTTAATTTAGTATTTATTAACGTAATACGAGTAGCTGACCCGACAGATGTTGTCCTGTCTTCTCTATAAATATTCATTTCGTACAGGAATAGAAACTAAATTAAAAGTTCCAAAGCTTAATGTTTATTGTAATGTACAACAATGTTCAATTTAATAAATATCTTGAATGGAAAAATGAATGTTTGTCTGTCTGCATGTCTCTTATGCTTTCCTACCGTCCATCCGACTGTTTTACTGAACGTATGAATTTAAACAATATGAAATTCATAAATTCAGTGAAACGACGCGCAAGCCAGTCCGACTGAGAGACACGCACGAGACCAAAATTCTTCCCTGATGTCTGAAGCGGATTTTGGTCTAAGAATTGTTCAGTTCGAAGGCACTTCATTTCTTTTCCTTTTAGTAAGCTCGGAAGCAAAAAGAAATGAGTTAAAATCAAGAACGCTGTGTGTTTTGGGTGTTTAAAGCAGCCAACATGTACGGTTGTGTAGAATCATGCATTAAAGATTAAATGTTTTTCTCTATGCTTCCTTCTTTACACTATTTCCCCGAAAATAGGGCGAACGGTAAAAAAGCGTGCTCTGCCATGTGGAATTTCAAAATTTATTTGCTCCTTTTTTCTGAGGGATAGCGGAAATCCATGCGAAGGTCCATCGAAAAAACTCAGCAGATGTTTTTATTATTATATTCTTTTAAGCTTATGTTCAATATTTATACTCATAATCTTTCTTTTTAGTATGGTTTGGGTAAGAATGAGACCATGTTTAACATATCTTTAAAAGTTGCTTAAACTAGCAAAGATAGGAAAACATATTTTTAGCAATGAATAAGTTATAATATTTTGAAAGAAGTAAAACCGACGGCTAAATAATCAAAGAGATATTTTAAAATATTACGAGGATTTTTTTTTTTTTTTTTTAATTATTTTTAATTCCTTTGACAAATCAAACACGCTGCATTGATAAACGTTATAATTAATATTCTGTTTTATTTATTTTTTATAAAATTATTTTCTTGTATACATTTTCATTATTTTATACATCTTAAAAACATTTTCATAAAAAAAAACCTAAATTATTGATTCTAATGTTAGTTTGGTTTCTACACATTCTTCAAGATTTTTTTCATTTTAATCTTAATAATATTCACAAAAGAACAAAACTGACACAGTTTTGTTCTTCCTTAGTCTTTTTTTTTAAAAAAAAGGAAATTGGCATTGGGTCCAGCTAAATGAGAAAGCGTATGAAGGGAAGTTCCCGCCTTGATTAAATTTTATACAAGTAAGCTTTCACAAGGCTTTTTGTTCATGTGAATTGATGAATTCTTTCTTCTCCACCAACCCTTACCCTCCCAGCTTTATACTGGCAACTCCCTTTTTTTACTCTAATCTTGTACTTTTCATCGTGTTTTTTTATATATATATTTTCAAGGTCTATTTTATTTCTAAAACTTTTCGTTTGCCAAAGTGACAAAAAAAAAGAAAAGACAAAAAGTTCCTAAAAATACAGTGTTTTTAAATAAGATATTTTATTGCAGAATGTTGGAAATTCAAGTTATATTTTTGAAGACCAAAGACAATATTTAAGTTGCTTATTCATATATCATCTTCAGTGGAAATTAGTTCTAAATTAATGAGTCAATAGCGTATAATTCTATACGCTTTATTTTTCTATTCATTTTTTCTAAATTAATGATTCAATATCGTCTTATTCTATACGCTGTATTTTCTACACGTTATCTATTTAATTCTATGTCTTATATTTTTGATGACTAAAGATACAATTAAAGTTGCTTATTCATATATCATCTTCAGTGGAAATTAGTTCTAAATTAATGATTCAATTGCATCTAATTCTAAATTTATCACTAAGTTTTTTTACCGTTTGTGCAACGTGATTACATCCCGTTAATTTTATATTTACGTCCTACACGTTAATACAATCTTATACAATAACTACCAGAAGAGTTAGACATACATTTAAGTCGTTATTTGAGGTAATAAGCGATGAGTTAGTTACAGGTATTCGATTTATATTAATTTTCCGATAAAACAGTCTGCCGATTAGTGTTGCGCATTACTTCCTCGTGCCCTACTTCGTATTTTTATTAAGGATTTTACGCATTTACAACTTATTATTTTCAAGGTCCGTAGGCTTCCGCGGGTAGATTCGTCATAAACAGCTTGGGTTTCCGGTGAGTACATCTTGTGATTGCTTCGAGTCAACACCACGATGCACCACACCCCTGAAGATGCTTCCAGTAGTGGAAGCGAAACGTCGGACTTCATCCCCTTCGTGACGCGGATTTCACCGGAAACCCAAGCTGTTTATTATTTTCAAATTTATTTAATCACTTTTTTTTTTTTTTTTTTTTTTTTTTTTGTTACACGAAATAAAGTATAAATTTAGCTAACTTTAAAGTGCGCTGAGGATATCTGCGGGTTGTGAATCATCTAGATTTCATAAAAATCAAGTGGGTACTTTTCAAGATATAGGTGTAAATAAATGTATGTTAACTGTTACTACTACGAAATCATTCCATGTTTACTAATTATGGAATGATATTTTGAAGATGATAATTTTGTGATGGGTGCTGATTATAAAATGATAGTGATGAAATTGATAGTTAATTATCAATGCCTACATCGATCTTGGGCCACTAACATGTAACCATTTGAATTGATGAGTTCATCAAACCAGTCTCACCAATGCTGTCCATGGTCTTTAGTCATCAACATGTTTGTCGAGACTAACACATTACACATCAATATGAGGAGTAGTCTGTTTAGAAAAAGCGTGGAGCTTAAACTACCAGGTCGATTATAATTAAATTTGGCAACATGTTCAGAAAGTCATACCCTGAATTAAATTACTGAATCATAAAGTTTAGCTCTAAATTTGAAGGAGTTCTCCCAAAAAATTCTAAAAAGTTTCGACGAGTGTGATAAAAAAAATTCTAAAAGGTTCATTTAAATACGAATTAACCGTGTAAATCGTATTTCCAGGGAAAATACTAGTTTCCGAGATATTTAAATTAACAACCATTTAAAAAAAAGGAAATTGGCATTGGGTCCAGCTAAATGAGAAAGCGTATGAAGGGAAGTTCCCGCCTTGATTAAATTTTATACAAGTAAGCTTTCACAAGGCTTTTTGTTCATGTGAATTGATGAATTCTTTCTTCTCCACCAACCCTTACCCTCCCAGCTTTATACTGGCAACTCCCTTTTTTTACTCTAATCTTGTACTTTTCATCGTGTTTTTTTATATATATATTTTCAAGGTCTATTTTATTTCTAAAACTTTTCGTTTGCCAAAGTGACAAAAAAAAAGAAAAGACAAAAAGTTCCTAAAAATACAGTGTTTTTAAATAAGATATTTTATTGCAGAATGTTGGAAATTCAAGTTATATTTTTGAAGACCAAAGACAATATTTAAGTTGCTTATTCATATATCATCTTCAGTGGAAATTAGTTCTAAATTAATGAGTCAATAGCGTATAATTCTATGCGCTTTATTTTTCTATTAATTTTTTCTAAATTAATGATTCAATATCGTCTTATTCTATACGCTGTATTTTCTACACGTTATCTATTTAATTCTATGTCTTATATTTTTGATGACTAAAGATACAATTAAAGTTGCTTATTCATATATCATCTTCAGTGGAAATTAGTTCTAAATTAATGATTCAATTGCATCTAATTCTAAATTTATCACTAAGTTTTTTTANACTTTCTACCATAATTGGCGGGACATGGCCGCTCTCCACCAATTTGTTTTTTTTTTTCAAATGCCTTTTGCCAAGCTATGACCCGCAGACGAACTTAGCCGACCAATATTCTTTAAGTCAACTTAAAGTTTTACTTATCCACAATATTCTAGCTTGATTTTAGTCAGACACTTTTTTCGACTATAACTTTAATGGTATTTTTACCAGGAAGATAAATATGTGAGCCATATTTTATTCAGATACCTCAAAAATAATATAAAAATGCCGTTTTTTAAAACCGGTCTTATTTATTTATTATTTTTGTATTTTCACCTTAGTTGTTTCTATGGGCAAAATTCGGGGCAGATTGACAGAAGGGAATTGGGGTAATAGGTGTGCGATGAAACTTAATAAGCAAAGAAATATGACGCCATTTTTTTTTTTTTTTTTTTCACCTTAGTTGTATCTATGTGCAAAATTTGGGGAAGATTGAATGACGGGAAGTGGTTCAAAATTGGGGTAATAGGTGTGCGATGAAACTTACATAGCAAAGTAATATAAGACCAGTAATAAAAATGGAATTGTTTTACATTATTAATTACCTCATATATATTTTTATTTTAGAACAACAAAATTTTCATGATTAAAAATGACCTTAATAAAGAGGCAAAACGTCTCATAATGGGAATAAACTATTTTTTTTTTCTATTATTACCACACTTTAACCATCCATGAACTTAAATAATTACCAAATAAAAAAGGTGTTGATTTCAACGTATTAAAGAGATATTTATAAAAATAAAATCTCACGAAGGTTATAAACCGAAAACAGTATTCATCTGTTGAACACATTTTAAACGTGTTTTAAAATAATTCACTTAAACTAGATTGGATTTAAATTTAGTCTCTTAAACTAATGTGAGTTTGTTGAACCAATTATTTATTTTGGTATTTTAGTTTTACATATTCCATACATTATATGAACAGAATATCCCTATACTGGTTTGCATATATAAAAATACGGTACATTAATTTTGTTTATACTCCTCTGCAATGGCGAAAAACTATTGACAAAAATTATTTTGACTTATCTATTTATATATATAAAATGTCTTTTATTGTTAGCCGCTTATCTTAGAAAATATGGTCCCTAGTGATATTATCCCCAAGAAGTTTATCTTCATTCATATAAAGGCTCCGATAATGACCGGATAGGTCGAAACGTCGCGTCGCCACCTAAGTAACTGTTTTTGAATTTTTTACCCTTACGAGGATCCACTTATATGTACATTAGAAATATAAAGGGTACTGCCCCTAACCATTACAGGAAAAATAAAATTATTTTTTAAATGTCTTATGTTGAGGTAAGAGCTATCAGTCAAAGTTTTAACTCTGATAAAACTATAATGTCTTATTTAAGTTTCTTTTGTTTAGTCATTATAGGTGAATATTTTTTACAGGCGGTTTTATGAAAATGTTATATTTAATATTGGAGGGTAAGCTATACTTGGCTCTTTAGAAGAACGGCTGGGGCTTATTTTAGAAGATACAAATTATTAAGAGTAAGGTGAATTATTTAACCTCCAAGTTTACGGGGGTAATATTGTGGCTTAATCAGATAATATTATGTATGTAAAATGTAATATAAGATAATTTTTAGAATATTATAATTCGGCAATATCACTTTGGTTATCTTGTTGCGACCTATATACAGAAGAAATAATCTTTACAACTTTTAAAGAGACAAATTACAAAATTAAATAAAACGAGTAATTCTTATTTTAAAGTTTAATCTGATTTTAGATAAGGGTTAATATAGAGGATTATTCCATTTTAAGACTTTAGACATTTCATGAAAAATTAGTAAGACTGTACTTTCTAAATTATAACCCATTTAAATGAAGTTAGTTTGGTTTAATTAAAAAATATCATGTAATTAAATTTAATTCTGTATTATGTTGATTATCGCGGTTGAAAGAGTTTTATACGATCAATGTATTTTATTCAAGCAAGTCAAAATTAAGTCACATTTTAAAGGGATTTTGAATTTATCAGGCACATTTTAAAATTACGACGGAGTTAACTTCTAATAAAAAGGATTTTGCTTTTGTGTGACTAGAAGATCCTATTAAAGTAATGCCAGTGGAAAAAGTCTGGAATACCATCACGAAATTGCTTTAAATTGAACTTATGCGGCTATTCCAAGTAATTCGTATATTCGATTTGAATTTTTTTCACTTTTGTTTGAAATATATGAAGAGATGGTAATTCCAATCACTATGTCTACAACTGAACATGACCTTGTATGCTGCGAGACATTCTTATTAATACTCTTGGGATTATCTTTTTTTATTCTCTCCAGATTTTACTTGATGTATTTCGTCTCGTGAGAATGATTTCAGGGTCATAGACTGTATATAAGGCAATTTTAACACATTTAATTTTAAAATATGATAAAACTATTCCACAATCTTTATTTTGGAACGGTTCTACTGCCATACCAGAAGGCCACATTTAATACCACCAAAGTCAGGTCTTACAACTGCCTCAATATTTCGAATATATTTTGATAATCTGTATGATTTTGTACAGATTTTTTGATTAAAGATCCAACTGGAGGTATTTTCCTTCTTCTTCGGGTAATTTCCCTTGGGGATTTACAATACCTCATCCAATGAATCATTATTTTTAACGTTCATTTCGTAAGTTCCATTTTCTCTTAAGGGTCTTACATTCTAGAAAGCATATTTTAAATCTTCCTAAAAATCCTATCATGTATTATATTAATGATAAGCTTTAGAACCTATTATTGCCTAATTTATTTAACTGTTTTTCACTTTTTTTAAAATCTATCAAAATTGTTTATTACTATACTTAGAATATAGTATTTCAATTCGATTTTGAGATTTTGATTGATATTCACTAGGAAAAATTGATAAATGGACTTATTTTAAACAATTTGTCTGCAACTAATGGACCCCACAAAATAGAGCCTTGATTAGAATGCAAAAGAAGGTAAATTCAACAAAATTATTTGGCTTTCCAAAGAAATTTAATTTCCTCATAAATAAATACAGAAAACCCTGAATTTAATGTAAACAATGTCCTTCCATTATTCCTATAGGTTTAACATGTTGATATGAGAACATGTGTCTCTAGAGTGGAATCCTATATGGTTAGTTGGCACAAGATGAACTGAATCACTGAATGGGGAGAACTGTAGTGGTAAACAACTATGACTGGAAGAGGAGGACTGGAATGAAAAGAACTGATGGTTTCAAGGCACTGCCTGGATGAACACTGAGTCACATGGTTTTATTCAAGTTAAGCTGAAAGTAAGGAAGCTAGAGAGAGAG
This sequence comes from Gerris buenoi, assembly GCA_001010745.2. Lineage (NCBI taxonomy): Eukaryota > Metazoa > Arthropoda > Insecta > Hemiptera > Gerridae > Gerris > Gerris buenoi. The sequence continues at coordinate 20,879 of KZ654521.1, forward strand.
AGAGAGAGAGAGAGAGAGAGAGAGAGAGTTTATTGTTTCCTGGACTTTGAGACTAAGCTAAGGAAAAGGTATATCTGTACTAAAATGTATCTAAATTAAAGAAAGAAAATTGACCTTTGCGAAAATAAATAAATAAATAAAACATCGACTGGCAACCACACAATTCTAAAATAATTAAATAAAATATAGGTATTAATATAATTAATATAAAAATACCATTTTTCAAAACTGGTCTTATTTTGAGCTTTTTTTTGTTTCTATATTCTTCACCTTAGTTGTATCTATGTGAAAAATTTGGTGAAGATTGAATGACGGGAAGTGGTTCAAAATTGGGGTAATAGGTGTGCGATGAAACTTACATAGCAAAGTAATATAAGACCAGTAATAATTGAATGTTTAGAAGAGAAACAAATGGACATAGGGGAAAATCGTTCAAGTAGTTTAAGATACAGCATGTTTGTTTGCAAAAATTAAACAGCATATTGACACGCAGATACGGAACCAAAAATGCTCCCTGTCTGAATTGTCTGAAGCGGATTTTTGATCTCTGAGACAAAAAAAAATTGTTCTTCTGAAATCTTTTCGATCACATCTTTTCTCTAACTTCGGTAAGCTCGGAAGCAATATTATAATTTATAGAACCTTTTGGCAAACGGATACTTAAAAAAGTGCCTTTTAATGGCGGGATTTAAGTTTAATTGATTTAAATATATGTATGAAACATTACTTTTTAAATTCAAGGATAATTATCTTTGAATTTTTTATAGAATTGAAATATTATAAACGAAACAACAGGATTGTGGAGTAATCAAATATTTTAATGTTAATTTTATATTTTTAATATAGATCTATGCATTCTATTTATTTATTATCTATTTATTATTCTATTTATTTATTTATCTATCTATTCTATTTATTAAATGAACTGAAAGTTTTAACTGCTTCCAAAGGAAGAAGGTAAAACGGGGAAAAAAGTTTAGTTTGAATCATCACGGGAATAGTAGCACCTCCTACCTTTTTACTTATAAATGGGTAGAAATATACTGACAAAAAGTCAATATTTTCTTTAGAGATAACTTTTTCAAAATCTTGGGGGGACCAGGAGGTAAGCCAGTAATTCCTATATAAAATTCAGTAGACCAGGAGAGCAACTCAGCCAAAAAGTTTACGGAGAGCCTGGCACAGAGTTGCGATCAAAGCACGTAAAGTAAAGTATATAAATGAGTAAATTTTGAAAAGTCGGGTGTCATCATTCTTACCATATTTTTAAGGATAAATCCCAATCATATAAAACTTTTTAAATCCAAATATGGATTTGGAAATACATTTTTTCCCGTCTTTTTGAAGCTTACGTTTAAGCGAGCGTTGCGCGTGAACGCTTGGACGGATAACGTTTTCCAACGTACTCAGCCTGGGCATTGGTAAAATGAACATGTGTACCAAATTTCAACTAACTCAGTGATCTTTTACTCAAGTTATCGTCATTGGTAGATATTTCGTGACGGATTTCGCGTGACGGTGATTTCATGACGGTTATTTTGTGACGGTGATTTTGGTCGTTTTTT
>KZ654524.1:8481-27114 GCA_001010745.2 Gerris buenoi
TTTTTATTAATTGATTTTATTATTACTTTTATATGTAGTTTATACTTTTAGGAATAGGTTTTAAAGATTTTTGTTAATAGTTAGTACTTAATAGTTTATGTTGTTAAAGTTTTTTCTGATACATGTTATGTTAGTGTTTAATTTGTAGAGTTGTAAAAGTCTAGGGTAGAGTAGCTACCTTCTTACAGGTACTAATCCTTCCCTCTCTCTTTATTAATCCTTTCACACCTGTGGTTGAGCCTTGTTTTAAAAATTTCTTCACTTGCATTTTTGAAGTCTCTTAATAACCTACACAGGTATTTTACATTATATTTGTTATTTTTAATTTTATTTAATTTTTTTTTTTTTACTTTCTTATACATTTATTTATTTTCTTTTGATTTTTATATTAAGCCCTGTTTTCATTTTGTTTCACTTAATAACTCTTGCAACCTCTTTGTACACTTCTAAATTTAGTTGGTTATAGATTATCTGAAGAAGGCTGCATTAGAACAGCCGAAACCGGTCAATTGTAACAAATACAATTATTTTGTGTGAAGACGTTGTTTGGTTATTGATCTACACCTCTTCCATGATAGTTTTTATGAGTTTTTGACCCAGAAGGGAAGATTGAAACATATGACACCAATAATGGGCTAATTATATAATCCACAATCCAAATTTCATAATTATCGGAGCAGTTTTTTTTTTAGATTTTTTGGTTAGGAAAAATTAAGCGACACCCAAACCGACAGACTGACAGACAGACACATAGACTTCTTTATTGACATTATAATAGATAGATCCTTTATTGTACTCTTGGCGATAGATCCTTTATTGTACCCTTTGGCTTGCCCAAAAGCACAATAAATAGTACACTAAAGGAGGCAAATAAAAAGAGGAAGGGCACAATAACCGAAAGTATTACAACCTTGTACTTTCACAGAAAATTAAAAACCCAGCTTCTTTAAAGACGTTTTTTACTGATTTGGATCTTATAAACGAAAGAAAAATAATAAAAGAATATAAATAATAATCAATCTATTTTTTTGGTAAAACATACTCATAACTAAAAACAATAAATTTATTTTAAATCANTCGGGGGGGGGGTCACTGTAATAAGATTTTTTTTAGGGTCTTTGAAAGAAGACGGAGAAAAAAAAGGGAGGGATTTTTCTATGATTTCTTTCCTGTATCCAACCATTGAAAGGATTTTTTTCTATATCTGTCATCCTATATTGAAAATTAAATTTCTTTCTTCTATAACTATCATTCTCTACATACGTACATGTACATAGCTAATTTCCAAGCTCACAAAATAAAAAAAAAAATGCAAGCCCTAATACCAATAATAATAATAACTTTTTATTGACCTAGGCTGTTGAACGGGACTAAAACCAAAAACCATATAAAATAAAAAACTAAAAAAAAAAAAAACTATTGCTTTATGATTTTCCTCACATTTCCTGAAAATATAATTTACCTTCAAAGAGGTGACGTACTTAAATACGTACCAAAAACAATTTGATCCGAGACAAGCCAGACAAACTTTCTCATATACGAGTACATAATTACTACGCCTAGTATTTTTTTCATTAAAGTATTAGTTATTTCATAGGTGATTATTAACATTTGATCAAAATTCATCGTAAAAATAACTTTTCCTCCAGAAGGGAGAAAACATTAACTTTCCACCCTAGTTTATAGGGAGGAAAGGATCCCATTACAGCCTAGTTGTGAAAATCGTGGCGGAAAGTAGAAATCGTGGCGGAAAGTAAAAATCGTGGTGGAAAGTAACAGTAGAGCCAACTTATTATTCTTAAAAAAATCAGTGTTGCCTGTTTCGTAACTAATAGCAGTTTTTTTTANTTAAATTCATAGCCAATACCACTCATGCCAACCAGGTTTGGGTTTGGGCAACAACAATGCGTCATTATACAAAAAAAAAAAAATTGAACGGGAAAAAAATCAGGGAATGATAACTTTTATCTACATTAAGGACATTTTGTGAATTAAATACCAAATTTAATGACTTAAATTTAATGTTGACTATAACAGCTTGAGCTTAGGATAGTTAATTCAGAAAAACAGAGAATTCATAAAACTTAATCATACAAATGTAAAATAAAACGCAAGACTACAGACAAATTTTTTCTAAAGCCACCTTTTTTAGACTCAGGTGAAATAAAACGTGTAAATTCGAAAAATTCTAATCTTTATACCAAGACAAGACTTCCTCTCCTATTTTAGAAAGTATATATAAAAGAAAGTATTTTTTTTTTTTTTTTTTTTTTTTTTTTTTTTTTTTTTTTTTTTTTTTTTTTTTTTTTTTTTTTTTTTTTTTTTTTTTTNCCGGCTTAAGGTCTTTTAATGTTTTTTCTTTGGACTTTGGACCAACCAAAAAAAAAACTAAAAGCTTAACTAACTGAGTTAAACTTAAAAACTACTCGTCCGATTTTAATGAAATTTGGATGGTAGGTCATAATTAGCCCATTCTTGGTCCCATATAGGTTTCAACCTTCTACGCCCGTTTGTTTCTCTTTATACATCTTCAAAAGTACTTTGCTGAAATGTTGCTAAATTAATACTTTTGTCAGTTTTTATTATTATAATTTGGGGGTTATTTTTAATAAATGACTTTAATAATTTTGAATCCTGTATAATTTGTTTATTTAATAAGCTATTCTTTGGATTGTTATTGTTAGTTTTTTGAAAAAGAGACAATAATAGCTTATATAAGTAGAAAGTCAATAAAGTAAGTGATAGGATGAGAGGAAGCTATGTGCCACACTAATTGACAGTCTACTNGAATATTCGATTTTGAGATTTTTTATGGATTAATTATGGATTTAACACGTTTTGAGGTCCTCTGAGTCCAAAAAAGTGTTAAAAATGTCTGTCAGTCGTCTGTCGTCTGTGCAGAGGCAGAGGCTTTGCATTTTTATGATACATTTTGACGAAATAATCAATAATAATTAAATGTGTCTACGAAAACTAATAAATGGAAAACACTGGGCTAAGTAATTATGAACTCGTATATGAGAATGTTTGTCTGAGTTGTCTCGGACCTATTTATTTATTTTTTTAAATTGATTAAGTTTTATAAGATGTAGGAAAATCGGTCAAAACATTGAAATTACTCACTTTGAGAAAGGTATAATTATGATGAGTAGTATATATAATAGCAAATAGTTATCATATTCTGTAGAGTATTTTCAGAGTATTTATACAGATGCCAATTTATAATACTATTGTATACATTAATATATATATTTGTTTTAGGGGGTTATATTTTTGAAATAAATAATTTTAACAAAATCTTTTAAAATTCTGCTACATCGCATTGTCTTTGATCAAGCAGCACTATTTATGTCTGTCGATTAATATTATTTTCATAACATTTATTTATTCTCACTTACAGTCATAAATTGCGACCTAAAAATATAAATTCAGTAAACAACGACCAAAAAGCAAATTTGAGCATTTCGCTTTCTTTTATCTTAAATTTAATTTCTTTTTAATCTGCTGAATGTGCCACGCGTCCATAGAGTGGTTTTTTTCTCTCTTAATTTACATTTATAAATTGCTATAAACTATATTTTATTTTTTTTATTGATGTCTCAATTGGGTAAATATTTATTAATATAAAAATAATATTAAAAAAAAACAGATTTTTAAATTGTTTGTTTATCATAATGCGACGGCAATTGACCGTTGGTCAATTATTTTATTTTTATATTATGTTTAAATGATTATTCCACTTGTCCTTAATCCCGTCTGATACAAAATTCTGTTTTTTTTATTTTTTATTTATCAATGTGTCTTAAGTAATATCTGAAGAGAAATTTATTAATGGCGAAAATATTAAATTTGAAATTTGAGTATTTATCCGGCTTAAGGTCTTTTAATGTTTTGACTTTGGACTTTGGACCAACCAAAAAAAAAACTAAAAGCTTAACTAACTGAGTTAAACTTAAAAACTACTCGTCCGATTTTAATGAAATTTGGATGGTAGGTCATAATTAGCCCATTCTTGGTCCCATATAGGTTTCAACCTTCTACGCCCGTTTGTTTCTCTTTATACATCTTCAAAAGTACTTTGCTGAAATGTTGCTAAATTAATACTTTAATTCGTGTAAGAAATCAAAATAAGTATGACATATTTAAAAAAACGGGGAAACCAATTAAATAAATTAAGACAATAATAGCTTATATAAGCAGAAAGTCAATAAAGTAAGTGATAGGATGAGAGGAAGCTATGTGCCACACTAATTGACAGTCTACTTTAATTAGGGCTGGGTAAGGACAGGTACAGGTATTATCGTGTATAAAGCACAAAATTGTCACATGATGAGTTAGAGATAGGATGCAAAGAGCATGGCATTATGTACTAGGTCCTAGAACAACATGACCGACCAGAGAAGCTCTTAAAGTTACAATGGTCAACTATGTTCAAGTTGCCAAAGAAATTCCATGCGAGCCTTAACCAAAATTTTTTGGTTTGTAAGGAATGACGTTGTGTATATCATCGCCTATACTCCAACTCTACTACACATTAATCCGACCATCTAGACGAAATCTAGATTCCTCTGCAAGAACATGGACTAAATGGCCTCTTAACCAGTTTTACCATTATTTATTTATTTTAAAAGAGTACGTCTAAAATTGTGATGAGAACTAATAATATTTCACTTCAATTTTTTTTCTTTAGGGTTTTAGTCCCGTTCGACTGCTTATTAGGTCTTTACAGGACGGGGGGTTATCTGACCACTTTACTCATCTACTCGATGAGATCATCAGTGTGAAACATGTCTGACCCCTCCGGGATTCGAACTCACGTCGGGGTTTTGGACCTTGGTTTCAGAGCCTAGGACGCTAATAGTATTATTATAATTATTCCGCATTTTGGTTGTTATTCCCTAAATGAGTTTTACAATTTATCGTTCTATGAACACATGTAATGTCATGTTGTGGCTTTTTTACGAACTAATTTATTAAATATTTATGTTGAGGATTCTAACCACTTCAAAACCATTTTTTTGTAAAGAGTTAATCATGTTTTGTTTTTTCATCTATAAACAAAGATATATTTATTTATAATTGTTTTCTTAGAATAATAAAAAACAACATTCTTGATAATTTAATTGTTGATTTCCTTTAGCCGGGCCTCCCGACCGCAAAACACATCGAGATAGATGTAAAAAAACCCAAACAAGACGTAAGCAACAGATTTATGCTATTATGAACGAAGAATAAAGGAACAGATGAAGAGAGATGGAAAAACAATAAGGAAAAAGAATTATGATAAATAAAATTAAGACGGAAAAGAACTATTTAAAATAATGATTACCAATAATAAACTGTGAATAACACAAAATTAGTAAATGAGTAATAAAATGCAAATAATAAATCTTATAGAAAAACAATATACAAGAATAGTAAAGAATTATACAAGAATTGTATAATTTAATTCAGACCTTGAAACAATTCCAATTTAGATTTAAATGTTGACTTACTTAAATTCCTAATTTAACAGTGTGTAAACAAATAACATCATAGTGTTATATTCCATTAAAATGTGGTAAAAGAAAAACTCTGATACTCGAATGGCACAGTGGTCAAAATGATGATGCTCGAATGGCACAGTTGTCAAAATGATGATACTCGAATGGCACAGTNATCTGGAGCGTATGTTTTGGCGTAGGGTATCAGGGCGTCGAGGTAGCGTATCTGGAGCGTATGTTTTGGCGTAGGGTATCAGGGCGTCGAGGTAGCGTATCTGGAGCGTATGTTTTGGCGTAGGGTATCAGGGCGTCGAGGTAGCGTATCTGGAGCGTATGTTTTGGCGTAGGGTATCAGGGCGTCGAGGTAGCGTATCTGGAGCGTATGTTTTGGCGTAGGGTATCAGGGCGTCGAGGTAGCGTATCTGGAGCGTATGTTTTGGCGTAGGGTATCAGGGCGTCGAGGTAGCGTATCTGGAGCGTATGTTTTGGCGTAGGGTATCAGGGCGTCGAGGTAGCGTATCTGGAGCGTATGTTTTGGCGTAGGGTATCAGGGCGTCGAGGTAGCGTATCTGGAGCGTATGTTTTGGCGTAGGGTATCAGGGCGTCGAGGTAGCGTATCTGGAGCGTATGTTTTGGCGTAGGGTATCAGGGCGTCGAGGTAGCGTATCTGGAGCGTATGTTTTGGCGTAGGGTATCAGGGCGTCGAGGTAGCGTATCTGGAGCGTATGTTTTGGCGTAGGGTATCAGGGCGTCGAGGTAGCGTATCTGGAGCGTATGTTTTGGCGTAGGGTATCAGGGCGTCGAGGTAGCGTATCTGGAGCGTATGTTTTGGCGTAGGGTATCAGGGCGTCGAGGTAGCGTATCTGGAGCGTATGTTTTGGCGTAGGGTATCAGGGCGTCGAGGTAGCGTATCTGGAGCGTATGTTTTGGCGTAGGGTATCAGGGCGTCGAGGTAGCGTATCTGGAGCGTATGTTTTGGCGTAGGGTATCAGGGCGTCGAGGTAGCGTATCTGGAGCGTATGTTTTGGCGTAGGGTATCAGGGCGTCGAGGTAGCGTATCTGGAGCGTATGTTTTGGCGTAGGGTATCAGGGCGTCGAGGTAGCGTATCTGGAGCGTATGTTTTGGCGTAGGGTATCAGGGCGTCGAGGTAGCGTATCTGGAGCGTATGTTTTGGCGTAGGGTATCAGGGCGTCGAGGTAGCGTATCTGGAGCGTATGTTTTGGCGTAGGGTATCAGGGCGTCGAGGTAGCGTATCTGGAGCGTATGTTTTGGCGTAGGGTATCAGGGCGTCGAGGTAGCGTATCTGGAGCGTATGTTTTGGCGTAGGGTATCAGGGCGTCGAGGTAGCGTATCTGGAGCGTATGTTTTGGCGTAGGGTATCAGGGCGTCGAGGTAGCGTATCTGGAGCGTATGTTTTGGCGTAGGGTATCAGGGCGTCGAGGTAGCGTATCTGGAGCGTATGTTTTGGCGTAGGGTATCTGCCTTAGCGTACCTGAGCGTCGATGTAGCGTATCTTTGTTTTCGTAAAAAGAATGAAATGAAAAATTGCATGAATTATGCAATGTTGATCAATATACCTACAGAATAAACTTTAATTGTGTGTGTGTGTGTGTGTGTGTATATAACATATTCTCCTGTTTTCCCCGTTTCTATACTTCAAGCCCACAGAAACATCGACTTTTTAAGATACAATGAAAAATTATTAAATTTCATAAAAAGAGGGTGACATTTTTATAAAAAGAAAAATAATCAATGGATAATTTACAAGGAGATCATGTACAGCTGCGACCGATTATTAACATTATATTTACAAAACCTGTTAAAATTCTTTCCAAGAAATTTATATTTAAAAATAATTGTTTATTAGTCAAAGCAATTATTGTCTGTCTATAGTAAACAGATTACACATAGAGTAGATTACTCATAGAATAAGCCAATGATGAACTAAAAAAGGTGCTAACCGAGAGAAAAAATGTGCATTAGTTATGGTGTCAACAAAAAGATTATACTAGCATGATTTGAATAGTCGAGGCAAAATATAACCGTACAATCGACACTGCTGTCGCGGCCATAGTTTTACTTTGTTCTGAAGGAGACCGCATTTGAGATTGTATGAATCCTGAAGATACGTAAAAATTGCAGGGATAACTTTCAAGGCAGCTGCTCGTGATGAGGGTCATTAACAACTTTTAACTCCCTCTCTCTCTTATTCCCTTCAAAACGGTTCGAAACGCCTTCAAAAAAGCAACTTCCCTAAACTGTTTCTCAAAAGTAAGGATCCATGCAGTCATACTTAGTCATCCTCCGAGAGATGTAGAACTATTACACTAAAGGACTTACTTTAATTTAATCCCTAGGAGGACTTTTGACTGGAACGATGGACCTCCATCGAACTCTATTATAGGTCATATTCTTTGATTTTCCTTCAATTTATACGAAAAAATAGAAGTTGACGGTAGACCAAGAAAAAGATGGATAGACGAAGTAAAGGCAGACCTGCGTCGCATGCGGAAGTCCGATGTTGCCGGAGGAAGGCTCATAACAGCAGAATCGACAGAAATCATAAGTAATAAAGGAGGCCAAAGCCTTTCAAGGGTTGTAGATTGTAGAGCCATGGAGTAAGTATTCTTTAACACTTAACAGGTCTTTCTTCCATCTATTAGATTTTACTTAATAGTTCTCCTCCATGTTGTACTAGGTATTGTACATTCATAATTCTCCTTAGGCAGTTGCTGACGAAGGCATTTAACCTTTTTATGAAGCTTTCTGATGCCTTTCGAGTCTGGGAACACCGATTTTACGTTGTTCTCGTTAAGATCCTTGAATTCTTAGCTTTGAATATCGTCTAAGATGATTTGAATTACTTGCTCATGACTCTGCCATTGATCACCAGATGATGAAAAATGCTGCACATTTTAGGTTTGTTCCAACCTCCGTCCACGGAATCGTCACGGGCATGCGCACTTGATAAAAGCCGTTCCAACCCGACTTGTGGCAGTGCTTCATACCGTCCTCCAAACTGTTCTAACCAACGCTGGGATCGTTTTTGAACCGTACTGTACGGTCCAAACGATCTTCTGACCAAAGCTACTCAAAAAGCTTTAACGAACCTCTCTCCAAGTTTGTATGGGTATGACATGCGCAGTAAATTGTTACAAATATCAATTAGTATAGGTTACCATTTGTTAGGTTTCATTGAATGTTCCAATACGTTGCTGTTGTTGTAATTTCTAATTCTGTTGTTTTTAATGCTGTTGTTGTTGTAATTGTTTTAATTAGAGTCTAAAAACCATCCCAAGCTGACGATGTTTGTTTTATTACAGTACAATGTTAGCGCATGGGCATAAAACCTGTCCTAAACGATTCCCGAACGATCCGCGGGACGATTCAAAATACGCTACAAATAGGGGGGTTGGAACAAACCTAATTTACTTTCTACTAAACCTAGCAGCTTAATTTCCTCTGCTTCTTCATATTTTTCAATAAAAAAAAAAAATCAAACATTACTACTACACGAGTTAAATATTCACTCAACATACGAATCATAATAAAAAAAAAACTTCATAACTATAAAGAAATGCCAGACGCATTTGTACCGACACAAACCGGTTACTAATCACTTAATTCCGGACTTGATTCCTTTAAAACTAAAATCAAGCAAATGTATCTTAAACTTAACTGATTTGACCAACATTTTTATAAACCGGTAATTTATTATTGATTTTGATTTTATTTTTTTAATAATCCTACAATCAACATCAATAAATAATATATTATGACATAATATGCATTTAATAATAAAAATAAAAAGTAAAAATAACTCATTTTAAAAATCCTGTTAATTTATAATTACAAACAGGAAGTGGAAGTTAAATTGTCTTTAGTAAGTCGACCTTTAAAAAATGTAAAACGAGATCAATTTTATCAAATAAGTAAAAAAAACAACATATATTTATTTTTAAAGTTTATAGTAAAAACTGAAACATTATCTTATAGTTTAAGAAATTAATGTAATAAGATCAGATTTACAGTCTGTTTTATTTTATTTTAAAATAATAAGAGCTTGGCGCCCAAGGTATGCATGTTTTAAAAAAATATCCGATGCCGAAACACCGTTATAAATGTGAGACACGGGGAAAAAGGAGAAGAATCTTATTCAGTACAGAGAACTGACCTCAAGCGGTGTTTTTAGTTAGTTATTTTTTTTTTAAACATACGAGACACACCCACTGTATGGTTTCTTTGCAAAAGTATCGACAATAACTAATATTATCACCTGGCTAAAATTAACAACAAGGACGGAGTCAGCAGCAACACTTTGAGTCAACATCTAGAGCCTTTCATTTACAACCACAAGTTTTTTTCTTTTTTTTCTTCTTCTTCTTATCACTTTTAAATACTAAAGTCAAAAGATTTCTACGAGTACCCTTTCTTATCTTCTATGTGTTTGTAGATGGATCCATTACGGGTAAAATAAAAAGTATAATCAATTTCTAGATATGGCGACGTTTCGACCGAAGCCGGTCATTCTCAAGCCTAAAAATAAACCATTTTATTTCTTTATATATAGGTTACATACACTGATACATATTTCAATGATTTCATCTTGATAAAATATATATGTCTCCATTATCATATTAGTATTTACCTAGCTAGATTCCAATTTCTCAGATAATATTTGTTATCATCTAGCTCTAGACAGCTTTTGATTTTATTATCAAAATTGTTTAATAATAATTTTTCTTCAGTGTATGATTCCTCGTTGTTCACATCCATGATGTAGATGTTCTAAGTTGTTGTTTGTTCTGGTGAGTAGGATCTCCAGAAGTTAATTTTCACAAAAGATTTCTACGAGTACCCTTTCTTATCTTCTATGTGTTTGTAGATGGATCCATTACGGGTAAAATAAAAAGTATAATCAATTTCTAGATATGGCGACGTTTCAACCGAAGCCGGTCATTCTCAAGCCTAAAAATAAACCATTTTATTTCTTTATATATAGGTTACATACACTGATACATATTTCAATGATTTCATCTTGATAAAATATATATGTCTCCATTATCATATTAGTATTTACCTAGCTAGATTCCAATTTCTCAGATAATATTTGTTATCATCTAGCTCTAGACAGCTTTTGATTTTATTATCAAAATTGTTTAATAATAATTTTTCTTCAGTGTATGATTCCTCGTTGTTCACATCCATGATGTAGATGTTCTAAGTTGTTGTTTGTTCTGGTGAGTAGGATCTCCAGAAGTTAATTTTCACAAAAGATTTCTACGAGTACCCTTTCTTATCTTCTATGTGTTTGTAGATGGATCCATTACGGGTAAAATAAAAAGTATAATCAATTTCTAGATATGGCGACGTTTCAACCGAAGCCGGTCATTCTCAAGCCTAAAAATAAACCATTTTATTTCTTTATATATAGGTTACATACACTGATACATATTTCAATGATTTCATCTTGATAAAATATATATGTCTCCATTATCATATTAGTATTTACCTAGCTAGATTCCAATTTCTCAGATAATATTTGTTATCATCTAGCTCTAGACAGCTTTTGATTTTATTATCAAAATTGTTTAATAATAATTTTTCTTCAGTGTATGATTCCTCGTTGTTCACATCCATGATGTAGATGTTCTAAGTTGTTGTTTGTTCTGGTGAGTAGGATCTCCAGAAGTTAATTTTCACAAAAGATTTCTACGAGTACCCTTTCTTATCTTCTATGTGTTTGTAGATGGATCCATTACGGGTAAAATAAAAAGTATAATCAATTTCTAGATATGGCGACGTTTCAACCGAAGCCGGTCATTCTCAAGCCTAAAAATAAACCATTTTATTTCTTTATATATAGGTTACATACACTGATACATATTTCAATGATTTCATCTTGATAAAATATATATGTCTCCATTATCATATTAGTATTTACCTAGCTAGATTCCAATTTCTCAGATAATATTTGTTATCATCTAGCTCTAGACAGCTTTTGATTTTATTATCAAAATTGTTTAATAATAATTTTTCTTCAGTGTATGATTCCTCGTTGTTCACATCCATGATGTAGATGTTCTAAGTTGTTGTTTGTTCTGGTGAGTAGGATCTCCAGAAGTTAATTTTCACAAAAGATTTCTACGAGTACCCTTTCTTATCTTCTATGTGTTTGTAGATGGATCCATTACGGGTAAAATAAAAAGTATAATCAATTTCTAGATATGGCGACGTTTCAACCGAAGCCGGTCATTCTCAAGCCTAAAAATAAACCATTTTATTTCTTTATATATAGGTTACATACACTGATACATATTTCAATGATTTCATCTTGATAAAATATATATGTCTCCATTATCATATTAGTATTTACCTAGCTAGATTCCAATTTCTCAGATAATATTTGTTATCATCTAGCTCTAGACAGCTTTTGATTTTATTATCAAAATTGTTTAATAATAATTTTTCTTCAGTGTATGATTCCTCGTTGTTCACATCCATGATGTAGATGTTCTAAGTTGTTGTTTGTTCTGGTGAGTAGGATCTCCAGAAGTTAATTTTCACAAAAGATTTCTACGAGTACCCTTTCTTATCTTCTATGTGTTTGTAGATGGATCCATTACGGGTAAAATAAAAAGTATAATCAATTTCTAGATATGGCGACGTTTCAACCGAAGCCGGTCATTCTCAAGCCTAAAAATAAACCATTTTATTTCTTTATATATAGGTTACATACNATCTTAAATTAACAAGGACAAAGAGGCGGTAATAATAGTGTTCATTTTATGTAAGGCAATAAAACATTTCAGAAATTCACAAATATTATGTAAAGAAGAGCAGAACCACACCCCCTTCTTTACGTCAGTCTCGGAATAATTAATTTAATATGGATGTAGTCCATATACAGGGTGTCCCAGCTAAAATGGAACAGCGAAATATCTCCGTAATATTTTCCTAAATCCATTAGTTTAGCTTAAAATAAACTTAAAGTTTTAATTTTAGCACGTTCAGGGCTCTCCAGACGGCAAACTAATGTTCAGAGCAAACAATTTCCAAGAGTCAAAAGTTCTTATTTTTACCTATATAATCCAAATCCACTCTTAAAAATTTGGCTTCCTATTCACTTTTTTTAAAATTTTGTTAATTGCACACATGCATGCTCTGAAAACAGAAGATGTTCAGCATATGTTCTGGAAGCGCCTTTTTAGCCATTATAGAAACCCTGAAAACCGTATATTTTTATCTATCATGGTTCCAGAAATATTTCACTGTTCCATGTTAGCTGAGACATCCTGTATATTTCTATATTCTAGTAAATTAGATACGTACATATTCACATAATTTTATTAAATCAATGTACGTACATACATGCATTTGTATACAAATGGATGCATTTGCATTGGATGCAACTGTATACATCTTTTATATAATCGAGTAGTGTCCCGACAACGGGCGACGACTCACCTCTAAATGATTTATAACGTTAAAAATTGATGGGTCATAAGCTGGGGTTGAACCAGTGACCTCCAGAATCTGGGCCAACGATGTTACCATTGCGCCATACCAATGTTATGAATATCAGAGCATAAAACCTACTATTTAAACAGTAAATATCTATTTAAATATTTAAATTTTAATTATAACTGCATAAAACTTACTATTTAAGCAGTATTTTAATTATAACTAATTATCTCTCAGCTCTTTTTCTCAACCATATTTATTATTCTGCCCGTTACCACGGGCATAACGGCTAGTAGATAGTAGATATATAGTACGTCAGTACATTCTATTAACCTTAATGCTTGAATAAATAAAATACATACGTAAGAATAAGGACCTAAAGGTATGTAGGGCGCAGCAAGTGTATACAATCTACAGGTAAGATGGAAACGCAAAATATAACGTGTCTAACTTTAGTCAAAACTAGTGATTATAACAAATACATTTAGATTTTTATAGATGCGCAAAAAAAAGGAGAAAACAATGACCCATTAATACATTAAGAGACGCAGAAATGACGCAATAACACTAAAAATGACGCAATAACACTAAAAATATGCTAATAAAAGTAATTAAATGGTTAATCAAAAAACAAATTAATGCCAGATAAACGCATTTAAATATTAGACAAATTAGATAGCACAACACGATATTATCGATAAAAAACATGATAACAAATACATTTTCCAATCAAAACTGTGTCACTAGGTATCCCTAGACGTTTCTCCTATCTTCTGAAAGTAATAAAACTAGGTAATTAGTTTTAGGTTTAAAAGAAACCTCATGTAATGGCTCTGTCTGTCTGTCAGTTGTCGTCAGTCCGTTGGCATGTTTAAATCCATAAACTACTCTAGCTAGGAACATGAAATTTGGGACATAAGTGCATCTTGGCATTTTTGACAACTGTACACTTTTTGGAGTTTTCACAATTAATATTTCCAAAATGGCGGGCGACTAAAAATAAAAATAAAGTTTTTACAACTATCATGGTGATTAAAAGTTTTTAGTCACCGTGACGTGTTATATATAAATTTAAAGGTCTTGAAGTGTATAAAAAGAATAGGCAACTATTAAAAAATGTTTCACTTAATATTTTCAAGATGGCGGTAAAATATTACAGTTAATAATTTTAACTTTATCCTACAGAAACCGGCGATTATCGCCTTAAATACTTACGTAAAGCACACCTTACTTGTTTAAAGTAAGTCTGGGCAGAGTTTCCTTATTTGCAGGACGTATCACAAGAATAGGTTTTCCGATGTAGATAACGTCGCAAAGTTTGTCGAGGAATTTTTGCCGTTCCTGCTTAAAGGAAGATAGTTTAACGTTTAACTTAAAGGACTTAACTGTTGAAGGGCTCAAAAGAAAATTAAATTTAAATTAATAAATTAGTAAGGATAATAAGATTATGACGTTTATGGAGTTAGGAAAAAAAGTCATCTTATTTATTATTTTACCAGGGAAAAATCGATATTATGGACATTTATTGCAAAATATGTATTTAAAATAAAAGTAAAAATTAATGACTTTTCTACGGCGATTAGGAGGTTTTGTCAACGATCTTATTTCTTACATCGTCCACCAAATTATGTATCATTTTGATGTAAAATTCTAATATATTGTTCTCAAGTGTAAATATTTCATAAATACTCTTACATGACTTCTTTAGTTCCTTTTCCATTTCTCACAGTCAATTATATTACTTTTAACGTAAATCGTCGTTTATCGTCCACTTTTATATAATGTAAACTCAGTTATATAATGTAAACAAGCTTTTATAATCGGAACAACATTATAAAAAGGTTATAAGCAGGTTATCTCAAAAACAAATTAAATTTAATTAAATAATTAAACAAAGACTTAAGAATCAAAAACAATCTGAAACACAGGAATTAAATTCAAATGAAGAATTACTACAAATTGGTTTTTGGTCGTTATTGTTATTGCTTGTATTACAAACGTAAATTTCTTGGCATCCACATAAATCTTAAAATGTAAAAAATATAAAAAAGAGAGGTTTGTACGCATATATTTGTACCAGATGTTCGTCAGTAAAATAAAATGAATTGCTTTTTAATCTCCACGTGGAAATTATTTGTTACATTTTGGGCAAAAATCCAGATTCATTTAAAAAAAAAAAATAATATGAATATTTTAAACACAAAGTTAGAAAAAGCGCAGATCTTTTTTAATGACGTAAAAAACAACATTAGAAGTAACTACGTCCCTAATTTTTTTTTTTACGTTTTAAAATCTAATTCTGAGACTTCTGACGGAATACAAGTAAATAAGATTGGCGTGGTCCTTGGAGAAATTTGGCAAATAATACGGCTTTCAGTTGTTAACCGTCAGTTAGTTCCGACATTTTATTTTCGTATTTATTGGCGTGCTTCCTGTGAACACAGAGTCTGTTGCGGAGGTTAAAATAGACTCAATAAATAATTCATTGCTGATTTTTGACTTATTTATGTATGACCCTTCGACGGACAATGTCTAACCGAAATAATAAAAATAAATAAATACTGTTTATTAGAGCTAAGATGGTTGTTCCGCCCTACATTTTTGGTTTGCACTCTACTCTCATTGTTGATCCTAAATATAACTACAGTCTATAAGATAAGAATTAGAGTTGGCACAATCAAAAGGCGGGAAAATTTTGAGGGGAAACGATTTTATTGGTCCCCCATGTTGAATGCAACTTCAGAAAAAAATGCTCTACTCTACCCCTGTTCCACAAAAAAAAATTATAGACTGTAGATAAATAAACATGATCAGTTCGACGTTAACACAAAATAGTAAATAAACTCTTAAAAAGTTTAACTTTTTGAAGTGAAACTCTTAAAAAGTTAAACTTTTTGAAGTGAAACTTCTTAGGCGACGGTAAAGTGAATTTTTTCATATAGTGAAATCGTGTAACGAAGTTTGCGATTCGAGACTCATGCAAGTGTAACATTTTTACAGATTAATTGCATTATATCTATTTACAGACCAGCAAATCAAAACAAACATTTCATTTTATTGGAATAAATGTGATTGCCTTAGCGTAGCAATACGTTTTTTTTTTTTCAATTAAATTTCCCATAACCATTTCTTAATCCTAAAATAATAAATTCGTCAAAAAATGAAAGAGAGCAATGCATTCTAGAACTTAAGTTTCACTTCTAATGCGTGAGACCCTCACACATATTTTTTAAATCTTTATGTAACAGTTAAATTAAATTTATAAAACTTAAGGACTACTTGTTTTGAACTGAACATAGTTTTCTCATATTTGTGATTATATTATCATTAAACCTGTTTGATTAAGCAAAGTTGACTTAAAAAACAAAAAAGCAAGTCATCAATATGAAAAATTAANTTTTTTTTTACGTTTTAAAATCTAATTCTGAGACTTCTGACGGAATACAAGTAAATAAGATTGGCGTGGTCCTTGGAGAAATTTGGCAAATAATACGGCTTTCAGTTGTTAACCGTCAGTTAGTTCCGACATTTTATTTTCGTATTTATTGGCGGGCTTCCTGTGAACACAGAGTCTGTTGCGGAGGTTAAAATAGACTCAATAAATAATTCATTGCTGATTTTTGACTTATTTATGTATGACCCTTCGACGGACAATGTCTAACCGAAATAATAAAAATAAATAAATACTGTTTATTAGAGCTAAGATGGTTGTTCCGCCCTACATTTTTGGTTTGCACTCTACTCTCATTGTTGATCCTAAATATAACTACAGTCTATAAGATAAGAATTAGAGTTGGCACAATCAAAAGGCGGGAAAATTTTGAGGGAAACGATTTTATTGGTCCCCCATGTTGAATGCAACTTCAGAAAAAAAATGCTCTACTCTACCCCTGTTCCACAAAAAAAATTATAGACTGTAGACAAATAAACATGATCAGTTCGATGTTAACACAAAATAGTAAATAAACTCTTAAAAAGTTTAACTTTTTGAAGTGAAACTCTTAAAAAGTTTAACTTTTTGAAGTGAAACTCTTAAAAAGTTAAACTTTTTGAAGTGAAACTTCTTAGGCGACGGTAAAGTGAATTTTTTCATATAGTGAAATCGTGTAACGAAGTTTGCGATTCGAGACTCATGCAAGTGTAACATTTTTACAGATTAATTGCATTATATCTATTTACAGACCAGCAAATCAAAACAAACATTTCATTTTATTGGAATAAATGTGATTGCCTTAGCGTAGCAATACGTTTTTTTTTTTTCAATTAAATTTCCCATAACCATTTCTTAATCCTAAAATAATAAATTCGTCAAAAAATGAAAGAGAGCAATGCATTCTAGAACTTAAGTTTCACTTCTAATGCGTGAGACCCTCACACATATTTTTTAAATCTTTATGTAACAGTTAAATTAAATTTATAAAACTTAAGGACTACTTGTTTTGAACTGAACATAGTTTTCTCATATTTGTGATTATATTATCATTAAACCTGTTTGATTAAGCAAAGTTGACTTAAAAAACAAAAAAGCAAGTCATCAATATGAATAATTAAAATATATGTACATCAATTACAATAGATCAATATCAATCAATTTACTAAATTGAATAAGAAATATGAACAATTTTAAAAACTGCGTCATTCGTTGCAAATGAAAAGTTAGTATCATTGTACATTAAATGTTTATTTATTAAAGTATTAATGTCGTCTGCATTTGCAAATACAGGTACGTCAAAAGGAAAAAAACTATAACACAACTGTGACCTTGAGACAAAAGAAAAAATAAATAAAATAACACATAACTCTCATCATATTTCCTATTCGAAAAACTAATATTAAGTTTCATAAGCAGTGTTACCCACACCAAACCTACATTCTTCAATGAGATTTACAAATCTAAACAATAACAAACACCAAGGATTTCATTTCAATTACCAGAAAATTCATTTTTTTTTTTTTTCAATTTCCGCTAAAACGTGTTCATATCCAACATATGGTTTCTTTCACAGGAATAAGAATTTTTAAAGAGAGAGAAAAAATTAGGATAGAGGGGGGGGGGGCTACTTTCTCTATTGAATAAATAGAGGTAAACATTTAAATTAAAAAAAATATACGAGAGAGGAACGGAAAGAAATTATTCTTCAACTTTTTTTCTTTTTAGGGTTTTGTAGATACTTCTCAAAACCCTTATGCCGAGGGTGATGTGTCGGTCTGTNTTAAGTTAACGTTATGAGCATGTTTTCGTTAAGGTAACGCTATGACCTGAATTTCGTGAAAAAAGTTATCAGACTTGAGGACTTAACCATGATCTTAACCTTGAACTTGAAATTGTTGATCAAAGGTTCCTGGGTCAGATTCAAGATCATAATGAAGTCAACTTTCACAAGTTTCAACAACTTATGTATTTAACATTTTTCACAAGAATATGATCCTGTACCAAATATTCCACGGGTTCCAGAATTTTTTAAACACCCTATATATATACTCTGTATATAAGTAGCCCCCCCCCCCCCAGCATTGGGCGTTTTACTGAAATGAACGTAACTTCAATTTCAGCAAAAGTCAATGAAAACACAATCAATGCAATCTCCCAAAACGTAGTTAGCCATTGAAAATTAGCAATTATAAAGAGTCCAAGTACAAAGTAATATTTGTAAAAACTGAAACATTATCTTATAGTTTAAGAAA